>JAZHYW010001036.1:0-179677 GCA_037355805.1 Ixodes ricinus | reverse complement strand
AGCAACCACGCACGTCAGCGGCTGCCCTTGTTTCTCGTCATTTGATGACACCAATTTTTGGCCAGATACCCAGATGAAGCATCTAGAAAGCTAAACGAGGCGTTTGAGAATACAGCCGAAGGCACGAGTTTTACAAGTGACACATCCATAACCTTATCAGCAAAAGAATATGAATTTCTTGATAGAGGTCTACACCGGTTGTAGTCATGACTGACATTTTTCACGGCAATGTAAGAGATTGTTTTTTCAATAAATGTTAGTTCCGAGTGCGCCAGTGTTTCCGTCAACTTCTTGTCCCTGTCTATTTTTTCGGCGCTTGTCTATGGTCATGAACCAACTGACCCTAATTGCCACGTGAACGAATTTCATCAGTGCTGCTGCATTTTGAGGTCAATTATATACGAACCCTTCTGGTAATGAACAATTATTGCGTGGGTGGGATATACCGAAATACAGGCACGCACACTCCACGACACAAAGTCGCATTCCATTTGAATTGCATTGAGTTATGGCTGGCCCTAGGGGGTCGCTGGCACACCACAGCTCATAACATGTGTAGCGGAAAGATTGCACTGCAGAACCCGGGGGTCCTGAGCTTGATCCCCACCCTGTTTGATCACACCCGTGAGCTCACTAACCAACCGGTATACAGAAACAACTAGGAGTCCCGGTTCCCACTGTCCCACTTGTCGTACACGTTGCACACCACATTCTTGCTTGGTTTGTTTTAACATTTCTTGGTTGCCTAACTTCGTAAAAATCCCACACGTCAAACAAATGGGCGAGCTTCAGAGTGTACCAACAATACACCACACTGATGATGCTCAAATATGCACATGCAATGATAGCGATTGCTGCGCCAAACTGCGCCAAGGGGCTAACCTGCTACATCCTGCTACATTTCGCCAAAATATGGGTAATCTGCGCCAAGCCTGCTCCAAAGGACCAATTTAGGTCGCCTTTCAAAACCGAAACTAAACTGAGTACTGTAATTGAGCAGGCGTGTGATATGTGGCGCAAGCGGCCACCTAACAAAGTACCGTCCATCAATTGTCCACCCTGTCTTGCATTGTTTTCCCGGCATATCGCGTTTCGCGCTCTCGTCTTGTGGGTCTCGCCTCTTCTTTTATATTTTCAGCGATAGACACGGATGTGTGCAGACGCTCCAACGCTAGCGTGCCGGGTACCAGCCATGCCGTCATGCTGTGAAACGAAACCATGCTTTTGCGCGGTAAGGGTTACTTTGTGAGCTGAAGCAACGGGCGTGGGAAAACTATATTTGGTCAGTGCCTTTCAGTGACAGTGGTCGCGCGACGTCAAATGTTGCCGTTTCCACATCACTGCAGATATGGTACTTTATAAGATGAAACTAAGTACCACCGCATGTTCATCAGCATTCCTGTTCTTGTTTAAACGATACGTTACTACAAAAATCTATCTTTAATTCAAAAACTGCTCTGTCAAAGTATTGTTTATCTAGATTCCTCTCGGTGGGCCTTCTTTCGAGAGGGACCTCGGCAATGCGAAAGATCTGCTGGGAAAGAAAGTTGGTGAAGAGAAGTGAGCTAAAGCAAAGAAGGCAACGTCTGCAAGCTGAACCCGCACAGCAAGCTTGCTTGTCTTGAGTTCAGTCGTTGCACAAAGTGCTCCAACACCGTTTCGAGGCTGGCTCGCAATGTCTTGTATCGCTGCACTCAGGTTCTTTATTTTTTGTGTGTTTAGCTTGTACCTTGTTTGCCGGCCTGGCAAGCACACGCCAATTGACTATTTTTGTCGCATGCTCGAAAGTTACGTTTTGTGTACAATTTTGGGGATAAGGTAGCAATGGAGCTGAGGAGCATGGTTTCGCTTTCGATCGCACAGCCGTTGTCTGCGCTCGCGTGACGAAGCATGCCCAACAGCAAGTCTGCCGAAGTTGGCCTCACGCGCATGCGAACATGATTGTGTGACTGAGGCACCAGCTGGGACGCTTGCAACTCATTGTTTTACGTTTGCTTACTTTTGACGAAAATCTGCACGTTGGGAACCAGTAAAACGGTGGCAAGCGGATTTTCGAAATTGCTTAGCAATGCCTACAGCACTGTACACTTGTGGGATGTCTGAGCAGTAAAAACAGAAGCAGCGAGTTCCGTCACAACACGTCACATCAGAACACAACACAACGCAAAGTGCCCTTTGTTTGTACAGCACTTAAAACGAATATTTTTTTTCCTAAGAATATCTGCTCCAAAATCCACTTTTGCTGCTCCGAAACACTGTCCTGGCTGCTCCAAAAGCCGCTTTTGCTGCTCCAAAACACTGTTTTGGTTGCTCCAAAGGCTACATATTCTGCCCCAAAACACTGTTTTGCTTGCTCCGAAACGTGCGCCGAGATGGCTTAGGCCAATCACATCACTGCACATGATAAAGATGCCATCTTAATTTTTCAGGGAGCAAGAAAACTTAGGGTGAACTTAAACCAAGAAGACACAAAATAGCTAAAAAGGAAATGCTATAGGTTTGGCACATCCTGGCTAATGTTATGCTAACATTCTAAAGTCAAAGCTAAACAGAACAATTTTACTTGTTTTTTAATTGGTTAAGTTCTACCCAGCAAATTATTATGGTTGAACTGTATTCAGCTATGCAGTGAAACGGTGTCCTTGGCTCTTTAGCTTTAGCTCCATTGCCACGGAACGTTGTCCCTCTCCTCTCCTGCTTTGGCATTCTACTCGTCCTATCCCCATGCTGTCTGCCAGTCGGGGAGATAAACGCCCATGGCAACAGAGCACTTGATGTCTCTTTATATATATTTTTTTTTAAATAGAGGAATAGGCTTTAATATGTTCTCTGATGAGTTATAAGTTTAGGGCTCCGTGTTTTGGGATAAATCCGAAAACTTCGAAAAACACCCGCCGGTAAAATATTTGTCAATTCGGATTTATCCGATAAACTCCGAACTGTTAAGTGCCCATGCCCCCCCCCCCCCCCCCAGCAAACCCCCCAGCAAAAAAAGAAAGTACTTTTTTTTTTTTTTTTTTTTACAATTTGAGCAGCGCAGGATCAATGCTCCTGGGAAAATGACACCATAATTATCTTTCAAGCCTCGGACCGCTGTCAAAAGGGGGCATTACGGCTTCTTTCGTAAAGGTTGGTTCGGGAAACAGGTCATCGTAACATATCGTGCCACGACAAGAGCCACTCTTTTCGTTTCCAGTTTAGGTAATGGGACTTGGGATTCAGAGAAAGGAGAGGGTATGTTTCGTGGGGGTAACCGTGAAAGCTAGGGACCATAGAGATTGTATAAAATAGGAAAGTGGGGCAGTTGAAACTTCTCTATTACACTCTTAACCACTCCCACCTGCGGCCGCGGGAGTAGATTGATGGGATGACTACGAGCTTCCTTGCGGCTACCTCCGGCAGTTTATTCGATTTGAAGGTATCGACGTTTATCGAAGCCACACTTGTGTGCGACTTTTGTCGTAGGACAAATTAGTATTGCCAATGACACCAACGCCAAATTGAACTGAAGAAATCTTAATTGATACAAGCGCGTTTTTATTTTTTATCTGCATACGTCTGCATCTGGTTATTATTTATTATTTTTAATAGGAAAACTGCGAAATTAATCTTTCGGGGATTTACGAAAATAAGTCCGATAAATACCGAACTTTGCTAAAAATAAACTCCGGCAAAACACCCTCCGAATTTCACGCAAAATAAACTCCGAATACACGGAGCCCTAGTTATGTTTCGAAAGTAGGGGTTGAGCGCTTACTCTGACATGGGTGCATGCTCGGTGTTTTACGGTAGTTTTATGGTGTTGTGTGTTACTAGAATAAATCGGGCTTTAGTATAGTTACCGCATATGTGTACAGGTAATTCATGCAGTTGTTAATGACCGTTAGTACCCAACTCAACCTTGTGCAGGGCGTCTAAGAGATTAAAAATTGGTAATGTTGAGGAATTTGGCGATTGAAAAGTCTGAAGATTTCCACCCTAATCAGCATCGATCAGGAAATTCAGCCTTCCTTTCTCTGAATGTCAGCAAAAGACACGTGTGGTGTGACACATGCACCTTTACTACTCAGCAACTCGGTAGGCCTGCCAACATAAATCTCTGCTGAAAACTAGTGTCTTGGTAGAATCCAGAGATACAACATCATCTCGAAATATTTGAACAAGGCAAACTTCTCAACTCTCAGTGAACCGCTGCTGCTTATGGCAGTCAGAGGTTTTTTGCGCGACACAAGGGACAAACACAAGCGAGTAGACACGGACAAGCGCAACTTTCAACTAGTTTATCTGCGCTTGATCGACCACGAACATCCAGAGCATGCGCAGCACGCTACACATAAGACAAGAAGAAAACAATGGAAAAGTGCACTCATCACATATACTCCATGATAGTCATTATCAAACGCAGCTGACTACAAAACTGTACTCACTTCAAACAAGAAAACCGAGGTAGTCAGCTGTACATCAGTCACGTCCCCTTCTTTGACAGTAAACATCAATTTCGGCATGTGCCATTTTGCTGTCTTAATCTAAGATCGATCTCTGATCGAATGCCATCCGGACACAGGGTTGGCAAATGCGCATTGCCTTTATTCTGATTTTCGACTAATATATGCGCGTACATGCACAGCGTCCAGTCAAACTGGACGCTGTGTTAATGACCGCACGGGAACATGAATTATCAATCAAGAATAAAGGCAATGCACATTTGCCAACTCACTGTGCCGACTGTGGGTGTGAGGTGCGATTTCAAGAGATCAGGATCTCAGGTAGAAGCAAAGATAGCACAGCCAGAGAATTGATGGAAGCTTTTTATATAAAGAAGGGACGTGACTGTGTCAGCGACACCTCGGTTTCTTTGTTTGAAAGTGAAGTACAGTTTTTATCCGGGTTGCTGGTTTGATAATGACTATCATGGAAAGTGTCTTGGTGGGTGACTTTTCTATCTGTTTTCTGTTTTCTTCTTTTTTCTTATGTGTAGCGTGCTGCGCATGCTCTTTCTGGATGTTCGTGGTCGATCGAGCACGAATAAACTAGTTGAAAGTTGCGCTTGTCCGTGTCTACTCGCTTGTGTTTTGTCCCTTGTGTCGCGCAAAAAAACCTCTGACTGCATCATGAACCAACTAGGCCAACAACAAAGTTTTAATTGCTTTATGCGGCAGATTTGTGGAATGGCTTCATAGTGCGAGAGCTTGTCTCTATAGTTACCCCAGTTGCTCCTGAATGGACTTTCTAGGGGATCTTTTCCGAGTTGTGAACATCATGGCAGTTGAGGTAGTTTCTGCTGGGAAAAGGGGGGGGAAGAGTATCCCTCAGCTTGACGGTCCATAGAAGCTTTGTCAGCCAGGATTTTGAATGTTGCGAGGATAATGACGGTTGCGGTAGCTGATATATTTTTTGCCAGAAGTTGTACGACCAACCGCCAGGATTGCAACATCCGACAGAATGACATGCCGGCTCCTGTGGTGTCATTTAATTTTGTCGCCTAGAGACCACTTTTGGTACATGAGTGGTATAGAACGCTAAACACACCACCAGTTGGAGGCACATTCCAGGCACCATACCGTAGAATATGCTGCTGAGATGTTCTTATTGCAGTTATAATTTCTGATTCTGTTTCTTTTGTTCTTCAGTGGGAGCTCATGAAGGTGGCACTGTGTACAGAGGGGCAGAGTGGCTGACAGTGAGCTGCCCAAGCAAGCTGCTGGCTCTTGTGACCGTCTCCAAAAGCCTGTGGATGGGCTAAATCACAGACGTGCCTGGACATTTATAAATGGTAAACACAATCTACACTACCTTTTAATTACGCCTTGGTCTAACGGCTGTAGCTCGGATGTCGTGTTTGGCTGCTAGAATTGAACTGGAAAGTGTTAAGCTGCACATGTCACCAAGTAGGCACACGCTGGGACGCTTATCCACAAACTCGGCTTCCCAGTCCATGAGCCACCAAAGGCCCAGCCAAAGAGATCCCGAGTCACCCATGATTTCATGTTTTATACGTATATGATGGTTTTACTGTAAGAGTTCTTCATACTATTTGGCATTCTAAACTTTCCCATCACTAAGGATACATTTTTGTGGTGCCATCCGTGTTGGTTTTCAAAAGCTGTGTAATCTGGGCCTCGTTCTGTTAGCTGCCATGAGAGCTGTGAATCGCTTGCCAGGGATTCTTTTGCCGCTGCTGGCAAATTTCCTTGGCAAGGCATTTAACTATTTCTGGCTTCATACTTGGCTTCACTTGATCGTTGAGCCATTGACTTTCTCTATCGACACTGGCACTGCCACCACAATAGTCTCATCACATACACTGGCACTACTGCCTGTTACAAAAGGTACAGCCGTTTGCATCAATCTATCCATCCCATAGATGGTCTTCTTTCCTATGCCAAGGTGGCCCTTAAGGCAATCTAGCTATCCACTTGCAGTGAAGTTCTTCACATCAAGTTAAAAGGAATCTTTCACATTATTTTTGAAGATTCTTCACTTTAAGAGTAAAAGGAGTTTTTCACATTCCTTTAGAAGATTGGTCTCAATATAGGAATGTTGCTTGCCCCGACATCTCTTAACCACCTCTGTAGTGGTTTCTCGATGTCTTAATATGCCGTGCATCGGAATGTGTTCTGTCGCGCTTTTATGTCACACCGTTTCTTGAGTAGTTTACCTAAAGTGCTTTGAAAGATCTTGTGGGCTCCAGTGACACAAGACTTCTTGTCTCCTTCTCCACATGCCTTATTATTTCAAGTTCTGTTGCAAATGTCAACTTTGTCCTCTAGACATTCACAGCCATGACAACTGTCACAGAATTCAACGTTTTTTGTTCTTTTTTTGCTGGTTTCCGTTTTGAGTAAAATGCACGAGCGCCGAAAGCACATGCTTGGAGGAAGGTAACAAAAAGAAAGAAGGTGGAACCCGCGCACGGTGTGGTTGTGGTGGAACGCGAAGCAAGGCATCGGCGCTATGGCTGGTGGAACGGCGATCAAGGCTTCGGGTGGTCGAACCTCGAACAAGGCTTCGTCAAGATTGTTGGTGGGCCCCGAGCAAGTCTTCGACAATGTGCTTGTGCTTGTGAGTGAGCGCTGTTTGGCACTGTAAGCACCCAAGCCACCACCGACATCTTGGGATCATGATTGGACTCTCTTCCTCCTCCGAACTGTATGGCATCTTTGATTTGGCTTCTGTTCCTTTTGTTATGCTTTCGAAGCTTTTGTGTCTTTCTTGCCGCGGTTACGAAGAGTTGACTGCTTGCAAGATATGTTCTTTTCCTTTATCGTTTTCTTTTTTTACGACTGTGCGCGTCCTGTGCACCTTTTCTTTACTTTTGAATTTCGTTACAATTAAATAGTGTTCCGTAACGCCAGGCATGACTCACTCTCAATTCCTACAGCCTCTCAGGAAGTCCATCGCCTAGGTGTGGCCCCAGCACCTGGACAGCGGGATAATAGACCCTTTGCAAAACGTACAGCGCCACGACGGCAGGGAATTTTGGGAACCCTCGGTACAGATCATGCGCTATCTCGTTGCGACTGCGCGCGCGTCCCGTCATCTACCGCCAGCAGCCGCTGCAGCCATCCGCCATCCCGCCCATCCGCCGTGTCGTACGTCGTTGGCTGCGTACCGTATCTGTGGCAGCGTAAAGGCACCGCGACAGGTGAACTTATAATACGTTATTTGTCGTAACTTGCCTTCACGTATTGAAGGTTCGACAAAGCGTTGGTGCAGCACACGACAGAGCCGGTACAAAGGAGAGGGACGAGGAAGGGGCAGCCGTTGGCTCGCCCGACTCGGCTGCTTCAAAAGTCGTTGCCGGGGTAATCTGCGCTTGCTCGCGTATGTCACGTTGTAGCGGGAGGAGGGGCGTACCGAGGATTCCCATTATTCGTCGCGCGGTGCGCGCGGACTTTTGGGATTTTTGCAAAGGGTCTATTGAAATTACAAGTCTGTTTGTTTATGGGATCTTTTCCAACCGAACCTGTGAAAAACTTGTGACAGGTTCGAGTCCTGTTGTGGATGCCAATTTGTCACATGTTCGATTGGAAAAGATGCCATAAACAAACAAACTTGTAATTTGAATTGGACCGCAGCCCAGCTGCTAGGGCCACACCTAGGCAATCGACTTCCTTAGAGGCTGTAGGAATTGAGAGCGAATTTTGCCTGGTGTTACGGAACATTCTTTATTAGTAATGAAATTCAAAAGTAAAGAAAAGGTGCACAGGACGCACACACATTCGTAAAAGAAAAAAAGTAATAAAGGAAAAGAACATATCTTGGAAGCGTTCTGCCCTTCGTAACTGCGGCAAGAAAATCACAAAAGCTTCGAAAGCGTAACAAAGGGAACAGAAGCCAAATCAAAGACGCCATACAGTTCGGAGGAGGAAAGTCCAATCATGGTCCCAAGATGTCGCTGGTGGTCCGGTTCCTTGCGCCGCCAGTCGGAGCCGAGAAGTCGTGGTGGCTTGGGTGCTTATAGTGCCGAACAGCGCTCACTCACAAGCACATGCACATCGTCGAAGCTTGCTCAGGGCCCACCAACCATCTTGACGAAGCCTTGTTCGGGGTTCGACTACCCACAGCACTGAAGCCTTGCTCGTTGTTCCACCAGCCATAACGCGAGCCTAGCTTCGCGCAGCTTCCACCTTCTTTCTTTTTTTCTTTTTCTTCCCTTCCGAGCTCGTGTTTTTGGCGCTCGCGCATCTTACTCAAACGGAAACCAACATAGAAGAACAAAAATCGTTGAATTCTGTGACAACAACATGTAGGCCTATCTGATGGTTGATTCTAATGTCAAATATCCATGATTGTCCACATTGGATATCATTTGCCTCTGGTGTGTTCTGCTGCCACAAACATCTGCCATGCCACCACTACGCATTGGTGTTCGGTGGAGAAGCCTGCTACGTGGCTTCAGAGCATGCAGTCATTAATTTCAACACTAGGGAGTTTGATAGTGATGTCTCATGAAAATGGACACCTCCGTTCCTACCCAAAAGCGTCCATAATGTGAGCTGTGCATAACAGAACAAAATGCAGGTATTTACAAGGTTGGTCCCCGAAAATAGTTTTTATATAGCAGAGGATCCATATTATTGAGACATAACTGTTTACCCACCCTGCTCGAGTCCTACTAGAGTGACAAAGAGAAACACCTGACACCGATATGCCTCAAGCCTGGATAATACGCAGGAAGAATGAAGGAAGATCTGGGCAGGGCATGTAGTAACTTTCAACTGAATGGTTTACTTTGGTAAAAAAATATATCTACTGATAGGAAGTAACACATGCTGTCAGAACACTGTAAACCTGATTCGGATGATGTGATTTTACTTGTGAATTTGCCGTTGCGACGTCACTCGTGCCGCGAAATAAAAGCATAGGGGAAGCTGCAGTGCCTGACGTCGCAGGTGTAAATTTGCAAGCGAAATCGCGCCATGTGAAGTGGGCTCATGTGACGTCTGAACACACTCCCCCAGAAACGAGCGTCATTGGCTCTGCAGGCAGTGAAATTCTTTGTCAGATAACAGTAATGAGGGTGCGCTCTCTTGAGTTGTTATTCTAGGATTTTATCAAGAAGGCATTGTGAATTTTCCTCTTTGTTTTTGTCTCGTAGCAGCCCATGACACTAGTCTTTTCTTGCTCTAAGTTGGACTTGCACTCACAATGGTCACAGTGAACTGCTAGGTGACCTTCTGGATAAAATACCAGGGTAACAATTCTTGTTTGAGTGCACCCTTAATGTCATTGTCTGACAGAATTTCACTCTCCGTAGAACCCGTGGCACTGGTTTCTGAGGGAGTTCATTTTGACGTTACAGTGTTCTGCCAGCAGGTGTCAGTTTTTATTTGTATATATATATTTCTTTTTTTAAATAAACCATTCAGTTGAAAGTTAGGCCGTGTCCTGTCCAGGTCTTTCTTCGTTTTGTCTGTGTTTTTTGGCATACTATTCAGTGGTGAATAACCAACTAGCCCAACTTGCCATCTTAAGCCCCAAAGACCATGCAGCATGCATGCAAATATATCATTTGGCAGGCTTGCAATCACTTGTGCTTACTTCATGAGCCCCGAAAAATGGCAAGCCTGCCAAAGGTATCTTCGTGTGCATGCTGAATATATTTAAGTCATGTCGGGGTCGGTTGTTTCTGTTGGTCGCTCTAGTAGGACTCCTGCATTATAAGTCTGATCCCATTTATACATTGACAGTTTATAATACATTTTCACAAGAATATGGCTCGCATTCATTGTATTTATTGATTCAGTATAATCAAGTCAGACTAAATGTTTTTCTGATCCGATTTTTTTGGTGTCGTTTTAATTACTAGGGAATTTGGTTTTTGTGGGTTTATAGCTTCAGGGCTGTCAGTGGAAGTTGACAGCACTTTATATTGCAGCCTTACAGGGAGGTAACATAAATATCAAAAAGTACTTCTATGCATTTAAAGAAAAGCAGATAGAAAACATTGTCTTTATAGTGAAGTTGTGCTCATGGCTTGGTTTTACTATCAAGAGTAAACAAAACAAATTACCCTTGCGGCAATTCAAAGTCCGCTTTCAAACGGTCTGAGCAACCTTCCGCAGTATACTGCATGTTATATGTGGTGTTCACATTGAAGTGCTCTAACTGGCTTTTATTTTGCATTTACTGACAGTAGTATTCTACAAATGGAGGGTAATCATGCTTGTCACTGTCGAGTTCTGTAGTTCCTGCATTATGTATTCTCCCGCAGTATGAAAGACCCACTGCGAAGCGCCTGGCCGAGGCAGTGGCTGGTAGGGGCGCTGTGTGTGCTCTGGGAGATCCCAATCTACCCAAGGGGGAACTCACTCAGTGCTCAGCTAAAGCACAATGCACGCTTATCAGTTTTCGGGTTCACGGTGGAGAGCAGTTCATTTGCATCATGTGACGACCACTAACTCTGGAATGGCTGTCTGAGAGAAACTGGCTCGAGTCAAGAGTATTTTCACTTTTAAAGTGCATGGTCCATGCCATCCTTCGAATTAATGAATCCATCTTTGACATTTTATTTTTCAAATATGAGACTAGAGTGTAACATTAATATTTGTGTCCGTTCTCAAATTTTACTCCTGAAATAACTGATAACAAAAACAGTGATGAGCATGCTTCAAGCCTCCTGACCATATCTCTGGGCGCGATGCCGATAAAGCACAATCTTGGGCTAAACCTAAACCGAAAACTGTTAGGCCTCATTCACACAGCCGTCGTTTCTCCCATCCCGTCACCGTCGCGAGGGCGTTCCCGTCAGGGGAGGATTTTCGGCCCGGTTTTCGACGGAAAGCTGAGCCCGTCGGGTGCCGGGCGACGTAGGGAGCTGCTCTACGGCACCGGCCCGGCGGATGACGGAGTCCGCCCCATCGAAAACCGACCAATCACAAAATAGAAAAGTTTCGCTAAGTTTGGAAGATTTTTCATCGTTCGGTTGCCAACAGTGAGCCAACGCTTGTTGCGTTGTTTTTCTTGTTCCTTTTCGCCGGGAATTGCTGGTAGCAGACGCAAATCCTTAATTTACAAAAAGAAACGTGCACTACTGTCCAGGCGCAATTATCTCTTTATTTTGTAATTTAAGTTGAATGAATAAGCAATCCGATCCAATCAATCCGCCGTCGCGGCCTCCGTCACTTGCTTGCGCGGCCTGTTCGGACACCCCACCGTCGCGTCCCGTCCAGCATGCTCCCGTGACGGGACGAGGAAGGCGACGGCTATGTGAATGAGGCTTAGGAAGTTCAGGACCAGTTGAGCCCCGAGTGAGCGTCCTTTCCTCGAGGCAGAGCAGAATCCTCGTGTGAGCGCACATAGCGCCCCCGACCACCGCCGTCTCCGCCATGCGCTCTCAGTAGGTCTTTTATATTGAAGGAGACTGAACCTACCACTAAGACCTTTTGGGTGGCCTTTCTGCTGTGTTATAATTTAATTAGGAGCATGATTTATAGTTCATGTAAAACATATTTACTAAACATGCATCACTGTTTATCCTGTTCCTTCTCCAGGTGCTGCTATCCTGCTCTACGTCACAGCCATGAAGTGGCCACTTGGATGAACCATTGACAACTGCTGTCATTAGTACTCAGATCGGCAGAGCCACCTGCTAGCTGTGAAGCCCAGTTACCAGGCAGCAGACACTCGACCAGCAACCAGCCTTTGTCGCACGTAGTGGGACTCAAGGATTATGCCCAAGTCCCACCAGAGCGACAAACGGAAACAAACGACACGGACAAGCCTCCAACCCATGCAGCATGCCCGTGATGGTACCTTTGGCAGGCATTTATTCGTTCGGTGCTCGTGAAATAAGCATGAGTGATTGTAAGCCTGCCAAAGAATTCTCGCGTGCATGATGCTTGTGTTTAAGCATAGCCTCTTTTATTCTACAAAGCCTGTCGAATCGCGAAAGACTCAGGTTTAAACCTTGTCGCTGTCGTTTGTTTTTGTTTGTCGCTGTAGTGGGCCTCTGGCATAAGCCAGCACAATGTACTGAACATGAAATAAAAAAACACTGTATCAAACTTGATTTGATTTTGCAGCTTCATTTTCATGCCGACCACAAGATAAATACAACAGCTCGCAGATGTTTTCAACTTTCATTCTATTGTTCAAGTATTCTGATAAAATTACTGAGCAGCTTTATTAATCGTGAGGCACTAAATCCGGAACAAAGTAGAGCAACCAGTTTTTTCTGCACACAGCACCGAAAATTGGAGATGTTTGGATATATGTAGGGCTCTGTGTTTTCGGAGTTTATTTTTCGTGAAATTCAGAGGGTGTTTTCCGGAGTTTATTTTTTAGCAAAAGTTCGGTGTTTATCGGAGCTTATTTTTCGTAAATCCCCAAAGATTAATTTCGCAGTGTTTCCTATTAAAAATAATAAATAATAACCGGATGCAAACGTATGCGAGATAAAAAATAAAACGCGCTTGTATCAATTAAGATTTCTTGAGTTGAATTTGGCGTTGGTGTCATTGCCAATACTAATTTGTCCTACGACAGAAGTCGCACACAAGTTTGGCTTCGATAAACGTCAATACCTTCAAATCAATAAACTGCCGGAGGTAGCCGCAAGGAAGCTCGTAGTCATCCCATCAATCTATCCCGCGGCCGCGCGAGGTGGAGTGGTTAAGAATGTAATAGAGAAGTTTTAACTGCCCCACTTCCCTATTTTATACAATCTCTATGGTTTCTAGCTTTCACGGTCACCCCCAGAAACATACCCTCTCCTTTCTCTGAATCCCAAACTGGAAACCGAAAGAGTGGCTCTTGTCGTGACACGAATGGTACGATGACTTGTTTTTCTGAACCAACCTTTACGAAACAAGCCGTAATGCCCCTTTTGACAGCGGTCCGAGGCGTGAAAGATAATTATGGTGTCATTTTCCCAGGACCATTGATCCTGCGCTGCTCAAATTGTAAAAAAAAAGAAAACTACTTTTTCTTTTCTTGCTGGGGGGGGGGGGGGGGCATGGGCACTTAACAGTTCGGAGTTTATCGGATAAATCCGCATTGACAAATATTTTACCGGCGGGTGTTTTTCGAGTTTTTCGGATTTATCCGAAAACACGGAGCCCTAGCTATATGCCACAAAAACATCCTCTGAATGACAACAGAGGCTTCCTTGGGAGAAGCTTGTAAATTCCCCGTATAGCCAAGATTGAATGACCAGGGAACTCCCACCCTGGCCCACGCTGCATTTACACCGTTTTACCAAGCTTGACTAACGACTGAATTGCCAGCGTGGCCCAGGATGCCTTCGGACAGTTTTGCAAGCTGGGCTCACCACTGAACTGCCAGCCTAGCCCAGGCTGGTTTTACACCGTACAGTCAAGCTTGGCTGTACAAGGAGCCCCCACTGAACTGCCGGGCCGGCTAGCCAGGCTGGGGCTGCCTAGCGCCATGGGGCAAAACAATCTAGGCCCAGTGAAACTTCCCCGTCTGCCCAGTCTGGCTGAAGCTTGAGCCGGTCATAATGTGCTGCTTGGGACAGGTCAGAACTAGCACGACCTGTGATTGCTTGATCTGCCGTCAGACTGCACTTGAACGCTCCGCAAAAGCGTCGTCGGGCAAGCGTCGTAGGACGGCGCCACCAACAGGCCCTCGGGTAGCCCTCGGTTCCGCCTCACGCGGATCTTTCTCACTCTGCGGAGAGAGCCATAAACTTTGAAGATACGCTCTTTTTCAAATGACGAAATAACACCGGATAGAGCATATATAGTTAGAATCAAGCATAGCTTAGCAAGCACACGGCGCACGACAAAGTTTGAAACAGCGGCGCACTGCGCAGAAACAAACGAAACTTCCTCACCGGCGCTTGCACCAGTCGGCCATGACTGTGCGCAACTTACTTCCGTTGGTAAGACGCAGCGTCTCCCAGCTCTCAGTAATCACTTGCTATTCTTGAACACGGTATTCGTAAGAAAGATATCTAAAATATCCGCTAAAACGGCTAAAAAGGAAGCGATGCTCGAAGCGTCCGGAACTCCAACGCCGGCCGAATGGAAGCTGATTGCAATACCGATGGTCATGCGCAGTTTTCAAAAGTCTCTTCTTTAGCTCTGTTTTTTTTTAAACAAAATTAAGCAAATCAATAAAATCAGCAGAACCCATCCTTTGGGAATGATTATCTACGTTAATGCGAATAGCATCAAACGGTGCGGAGTTATGCGCGTTCGTCAGGTGGCCGGCACACTCTAGATACGCCAGCCCACTCTTGAGGCGATTCTAAATTTGTTGACACTTTCACAGCCCTGCGCACGATCTCCGCAGCCCAGCACGTGCGTTTGTGTCACTTAGGAAGGCGAGCAAAGCACGCGCCATACGCACAAACACTCAAAATGGTACCGACCAGACTTTCTGGCGTCTCAGCTAGTCTCAACCAACGGTACTCTAAACGGTTGTTTATATCTTTACCATAGGACGCGCTTTACAGCGCTGTCACAGCTACCGGTGCGCGCGGTTCCATGCACGAGGGCTCATTCCGCTCTCGTGAGGCTGAGCACGGCCGCTACATCACCCTCTCCCGAGCGCGGGAGAGGGTGAGCTAGCGGCCGTGCTCTGCCTCACGGGAGCGGAATGAGCCCTCGTGCATGGAACGCGCGCGCACCGGTAGCTGTGACAGCGCTGTAAAGCGCGTCCTATGGTAAAGATATAAACAACCGTTTAGAGTGCGTTGAATGACTGCCTTCATAGCTCGATTCTTCTTCCGGCAGCGATAGCAGACGGACGTCGAGTCATGCGCTCCGCAGGGGCGGTTACATCGGCCGTTTCTGGCCGTGGTACTTCTGCTGCAGATAACGCGAAGGAAACTGTAAAAGATTATCAGGTTATACTGCCATCCCTGCCCGCTGGATACATCGCGACGAATGCGGTGTTTTTACACTGCGACGTGAAGAAACGCCCCTACCGCATACAGGACTTCCGACACGAGCTGGAAAAACTGGACATCATGAAAGACTTGGCATCAGCAGGTGCGTACCAGATGAACCATGTGTGGATGTTGAGACTGCATTCCTTAGCTGCAAAGCAAAAGCTGGTGAACGCGAAAGAACTCGTTGTGAAGGGAGGGCGGTGCCTTGTGCTAGACCCGGCGAGCAATGAAGTCAAGCTAAAACTTCACTGGGTGCCATATGATGTACCAAACTTCAAAGTGCAAAAGGAGCTGGAAAAGTTTGGCAAGGTGTCCAGTATAACCAGGGAGCGCTTCAGAGAACAAGGCTTTGAAAATGTCGAGTCAAACACGCGTCTCGTGCAAATGACTCTCCATGAAGGTGTGACGGTTGACAAAATTCCCCACGAAGTGCGAATGGAGGGATGCAGAGTCCTGGTCCTGGTGCCGGGGAGAGCTCCACTGTGCCTGCGCTGCAGACGAACCGGGCACATCCGGCGAGAATGTCGCGTTCCCCGATGCACCGACTGCAACCGTTTCGGACATGAGACGGAGGAATGCGTGACCACGTATGCTTCCATCGCTCGGGACCGCAAGGAGCAGGATGAGTCGGAGATGTTCATGGACGCAACTGAGGCAGAGGAAGCTGTAGAAACCGCTGCACCGGAGGCGCCAGAGGACACACCAAAAAGGCCGGACATTGGAGCGGGGAACGACGATGGAGCAGAGCCGTCTCACGACGGAACCTCCGAGTTCCCAAAGCACCGGAATAAGAACGACATCCGTGAACACCCTCACGCAGAAAAGACAGCGCCGAAGGAAACCTCCATCGGTACAGCGGGCGAGGACGACCAGCGGCAACAGTTCTATCCAAGCACCGGGCAACATGAGCCTATGAACGAGACCAGCCCGACAGGGGAAAGTCAGCTGGACCAACCTCCCGTCCCGGACGCGCCTGGCGAAGAGGAGCAAAGTTCAACGTCGTGGGCAACTCAAGGACCCAAGAAAGCTCGCCTTGTGTTCAAACCTCGGATGCCCCCAGACGATCGCAGTAAGAAAAACTCACAGTGAGTGACGCGAAGCGAATTGCTCATGAGAAAGTGCAACGGTTGTAGACCCTTGTAGAGGGGAACGCTTGCCTATTAGTTTAAATCAAAAGCGTAAGCGTATGTTTGCACCTCTTGAGCCTCTCCGTTTTGCGACTTTAAATGTGCGTGGTCTTAACTCGAAAAAGAAACAGTACCAACTACAGCGTCTAGTACGGGAGCAAGAGCTAGATATTCTCGCATTGCAGGAAACAAAAATGGAAGATAGCGATCACATTGAACAAGCACTGAAACCTTTCCTTCGCTGCTACGAGGTTTGTGTAAGTCACTCTGTCGGAGCGTCCGCTGGGTGTTTCTTATTTCTTAAAAAGTCCAAACAGCTCATCGCTTCCAGCGTTATCACAGATGATCAAGGCAGACTCATTATTTGTGATTTAAAGTGTCTAAACCAAGGAGTGCGTGTAATATGTTTGTACGCACCTAATAACGTCAGTGAAAGAGTCCTACTTTTTCAGTTTTTGGAGCAGTATCTGCAGTGCGACAAGGTTATTGTGTTTTTGGGGATTTTAATTGTGTATGTAGCGACGATGACAGGGTGTGTGCCAAGAAATATTTCGATCGGAGTGCTACAGTTTTGAATGACCTGATAAATGAATATAAATTAGAAGACGTAGCCCATCTCGAGAATTCGGGGAAAGAATTTCGTTTTACCCATTTCCAGCAGTCGTCACACGCGCGTTTGGATAGGATTTATGTTTCGGCTGAGATAAGCAATACCGTCTCAGACTATCGCGTGAAACCGCTCTTTTTTAGCGATCACTCTCTTGTCACAGTTACGTTGGGGTGTGGAAGGAAGAGGGCATCGAATTTCAAATGGGAACTATGGAAATTAAATGTCAATTTGTTGAATGACGAGACTTTCTGTAAAGGAGTAAAAGAAGCTTTTGAGGCGGTGCTCGCAGATAATACCATGAGTTGCATGGAAATGTGGGAATACTTTAAGCAAGAAGTTAAATCACGGGCTATAGAAAGGTCGTCTGTTTTAAAGTTCCACGCCAAAAATGAGGAAAGGATGATGAGCAAATATTTGTTTAACCTGCTGCAGGACGAACAAAAACATCCCGGTTCGCATTACTCGGCGATTAAAGAAGCACAAGCAAGGCTTGACGCCTTTCACCAAGAACGCTATCGCGGTGCGATAATCCGAGCAAGAGCACGCAAATTTCTTTTGGGAGAACAACCCACTAGCCGCGCCTTGGCGGATGAAAGGAAATACGCTTTAGATAAAGAAATCACCGCCATTGAACATCACGGTGTTATCAGCAATGACAAAGATGTAATTGAACTCGCTTTCGTCAAGTATTACGAGCAGCTTTTTGGAGGCCATGATATGCCGACGAGTATGACGGATATTAGGACGATGCTTCTGGAAGCGCCCGAGTTATCAAACGAGGAAAAAGAGTGGCTCGAGGAACCTATCACGCTGAGTGAAGTAGAAAGCGCGATTGACGGCTTAGCGTCACACAAGACACCTGGCCCGGATGGTCTTGGAGGAGAGTTTTACCAGAAATTTAAGAACGAACTGTCTCCATTTCTTCTTAGGGTAGTACATGAAGCGTATGATTTTCAAACGTTGCCTCCATCGTTCCTTCGGTCACACACAGTGCTAATTCCTAAATCCGATGATATAAGTGAGCGACAGCGTGTAACTGGTTATAGACCTATAGCACTTTCTAATGTTGACTATAAAATTTTTGCGAGAATTCTAGCTAGACGACTCCAGCATGTGATTTGCAGGCTGGTCGGAACACACCAGACCTGTGGAATTAAAGGCAGGTCTATCCAGACAAACATTCATGTGGCGCGGACAATTTTGGAAAGCTCTTCAGCTGAAGGAAGTTCAATTGCAATGCTGCAAATTGATTTAGCAAAAGCATTCGACAAGGTGTGTCACGACGTTCTTTGGGAGGTTTTGGACCGGGCTAATGTGGGAAAAATTATAATCGAAGGTGTTAAAATGGCTTATAACGGGTGCACGACGAAGCTAATTATAAACAATTCACTGTCTTCCGCTATAAATGTTTTTTCCTCGGTACGCCAGGGCTGCCCAATGTCGCCTTTATTGTTTTCTCTTTATTTGGAACCATTGTGTTTAAGTATTATTCGGGCGAAACAAGTTCAAGGTTTTCGTATGGGTGACGTAGAAACTAAGGTTTTAGCTTATGCAGATGACATTGCTGTGTTCTGTAGTAACAAAGAGAGTGTTGCTAACGTTTTAGAACTGTGTACACAATTTTGCAAAGCAACAGGTGCCGTTGTTAATGTTGACAAATGTAATGGTACCTGGTACGGCGAGTGGGATACCACACCCCAATACTTCAGAGGTGTTAAATGGAGCTGCGTACCAAGCAAATACCTTGGAACCCCGCTACAATATATGCAAACTAATTCAGAATATTGGGCGGACGTTGTTGAGGATTTAAGAGAGCGGGCAACCAAATGGTGTGGCCGCGACATATCGATATTCACTAGGGCCACTGTGTGCAATGTTTTTCTAATCGCCAAGTTATGGTATGTATTACAAGTCCTACACTGTGCACGAACTAGTATACAAAAGATGCATAGAGTGTTTGCTGTTTTCATATGGAAAAGCACGGGGGAACCAATGAGACGCGATAACCTCTTTCGTCCAGTGTCAAAAGGAGGACTCGGTCTGTCCCACCTTTTTGTCCGACAAATTGTTTCACGTTTTCTTTTCTTGAGAAACCAAAAACATCCCCTTTTGCAAGTAATGTTTCAAACAAGAATTACTCCTCACTTGCCTTCCGTTCTGGTTTCTTCTACCATTGGCCCCCCCGCTAGGAAGGTCGGTTTTGTGAAGGAGGTGGTGAATGCTTTAGAATTCTTGATGGCACGTTACTCGCGGGAGTATCTGTTCACCGTCACCAGAAAAAAGTTGACCAAAGATCTAATTGATAGTCTTTTCCCCGCTCCGTTGTACAGAACTTTGTTCATTAACATGCCTGGGGATGATGTCTTGGTTCGCGTAAAGAAGATGTGGATCCCCCCAGCGGCGAAATCCTTCTTTTTCCGGCTGCATAGTGCCACACTGCCAGTTAAAGTATGGATGGCTGAGAGAGGTATGTTTTTACCTTGGGGTGCCAACTGTCTACTGTGCAAGCAGCCCGAGACAGTTGAACACGTATTCATAAACTGCTGGGACGCAATCATGTTCTGGGACGTCCTAAAGCGCACTATAAAGAAGGACATAGATATAACATCACATTCTATTCGGTTCCTCCCAATTAACAAACAAGAGAGTGTCCCGCTCGATATGATCATGGTGTTAGGTTTGTTTGCTCTGTGGAAATCTCGTATGGATGTCCGCCATGCAGTACAAAAACCAAAATCTGCTCCACAGTATTTCACTGAACTTGTTACTCAGGTGAAGAGTGTTTTTGAGTGTACGGACGCAACGCCTGACTGGGCAAGCCTGTTGCATGTGCTGTTGTGTATGAAAGATTTTTAACTATACAGCTGCCCAAAGGATCTGGGTAGTCTGCTTTTAAGCACTGAATAAAGAAAAAAAAAAAGCCTTCATAGCTCTGTGGTTAGCGCGTCTGCCTGCTGATCAAAGGGTCAACGGTTCGAATCCCAGCCGGCGCCGGTCTTTTTTTATTTATTTATCGACCCGCGGCGTAAGAGGTTAGATAGCCAGATAGATACATAGATAGACGAAAAGTGCGTGAAGTATCCAAAGAATGCTATTCGCATTAATATATTAATAATGATAAAGATATCACTATATAAATTTTGTAAAAAATTAAGAAAAATATTGTTCAACCTTAGGTTTTATCTAAACTTTAGGTTTTCTTTTTCAGCGTAAAAGCGAAACTATCTCAAGCAATTTCTCCTTCGTCGCCAAGGCTATTCTGATTCATCTGCGCATGCTTGCACTCCTGGTGATTTCGGCTTTTCTGGAAGGCTCGGCTCTCGCGGCAAATAAATAATGAGGGCAACCTCGTATTTTGAAACAATGAGCGTGCCCGTTTTTTTTTTTTTTTTGGCGCGGGAAAGACACGTAAAATGAACGTAGATTTTTTTCAGCGTGGAACTCTTGATCGGCTGTGTTGGCGTGTTTGCTGTTGCAATAGACCCTTTTCGAAAGTCAGCGCCTCTAGTGTCGGTTGCGCGAACTTGACAAAATCCGCCATTACTGCGTCGTCAAGCATCGAGGGGGTTGAACATGAACTATTCCGCTGCGTTCGGCAGTGGTGACAGCGTTTGACATGCCAACCCATTGCTGCGTCCCTCAATGCACCCAAAGAGGGCCAGAAAATGAAAAACAACACAAAATAAGTCTTTTTTTTACGTTAAAAACATAAGTATTCGAAGAAATCGGGTCATGCAGATCCGCGCGGAGTGAGCGACGATCACAGTTGGCCTGTCCGCTGCTGCCTCAATGCTTTTCGAAGCTTCGAGCGCGTGTTCACAGCTTCGGAGTGTAAAGTTAGCACAAATAAAAATAATCTACGGAGGATAACCCCTGTCCACGTGACATCGTTTCGAAATGTGTTTGAACTGCACGAGTAATCGTGCGATGGATCCGGTAGCCGAGAGCGACTCCTGACCAGTATTCAGACTTGATTTCTGACAATGTTGCGTTGTGGTGTCCGATCACAAGTTGTGTGAAGTTTCCTAGTAGGTATGGGCTCGTAGCTTCGGATATTACATCGTCCGCACAAGCACTCACGCAAAAAAAGAACGAACGAACGCAAGGGGTGCTTGCACGTCACGACATTACATGGAATTCGATAGAACATTGTTTTACGTTCACGACATCGGCATTGCATGGTTGCTCTTGCTATACTTCATCTCACCTTAGCACGGACTAACTGCGAAGGCTGTGCAAGCGCGAGCGGCTAGCTTCGACTGCCTTGACTGGAGCACTCGCTGCACGAGCGCTCGTGCAGTCGCCGAGGCTTCATCCAAAGCAACTAGCTCGGGCTTTTGGCACGCGCGGCTAACAATAGTCCATGCTAAGGTGAGACGACGTATAGACCTTTTTCGCATAACCTCAAACCAGCCAGTAACTGACGTACCCTCGACCTGGTGCCTTTTCGGATTGCCCGCTGACACAGGGTATGCAACCACCAAGGGTATGGGCGAAAAGGCTTAAAAACGGACGTCATGCATGAGTTTTTTAGCTCCGAGTGCTCCTTTTAACGTGCTGCAATTTCTGAAAATCTACGGTTGTCTGGCTACCACTGCGTGGTCGTCGGATCGATAAATAACTTTAAAAAGCAAAAGAACAATAGCAGAAAGTGAGCCATGAGCACAAGCAGCTGCAGCGCGAGAGGTTGCTACGTTATCGAGCTTCGCATTTTCCTCAAGAATCCTTATTTATGAAGTCAGTCGATTGCGAGCTTGAATCACGAGAGATTTGTATCAGACTCAACGTCACGTTTAAGCTCACGAAAACTTCGTCTATGACAAGGGGAGCGATTTTAATTCCCGGTGCAGGTAGTCCAATTAGGTTATCACGGCAAGCCCCATGGTATGTGAAAGGTATGAAAAAGTCTACATGCCACCACTCAAGATCGAGCTATCAAATGCCGAGAGCTTACCTGCATAGACTACATTAAACTGCTCATATATACTTCGCTCTGGAAACTCAATCAAAGCACCCCACCGTCTTCGTCCTCGTTCTCTCGAGGAGGCAAGGTGATGGCCTGTGAGTAGCCAGCTGGATCTGACCGGACAAGCTCCAACCGCTCCAACCAAGTTATTGCAGCCCGACATAGCCAAGTCTAGCCAAGTTCCCCCCATACCCACACCGTTGCCTACCCAGATAGCTGTGCTGCCAGAACTAGCCGGTATTTCTTTTTCTAAGCCGTTAGACGGCGTCGTCGGCGCCGCAATTCTCAAGATGGCGGCGCCGTAAAAGAAAAGGTCTATAGCACGGAGAGGTGTACTTCGTCTCTTTAATGCCTGTATCGGGAGCTCGTGCTGCAACTTCTAAACATGTTTTCAAGCGCGCGCCCGGGGCGACATCGGGGTTGCATCGGGCCTCCGAGAACGATTTGCTTTGCTCGTCCCCGCAACGTTCTGCTAGAGCTGCTCTTCAAGTGCTTTGACCACATTACCTCGTAACTTTGTCCGTGAGCATGGAACTCACCCGATCACAACCGCAAAAGGCACAGCACGCCATAGAATACATCACACAGCATATTTGTCTGCCACAACAAAGTATGGAATGAATGAATGAACGATGTGTTGTTGAGAATAACACTGGAGATTAAAACAGACGTGCACATGGGATCCATAGGAGAGTTGACTTTATTAAGGTCGTTTCAAGAGCTTGTAACAAAACAAATAGAGACAGAGAGACACACCTGAGTCTTGACAGAAGGCTGTTTACAAACAACCCGTATAGAACAGCCCAACGGAAACAAGTTTCTATTGCAAAGTTCCGTCTGCATCGTTAGTTATACAACCACATTTTTTCTAACCGCAATATTTCTACTCCTAGGTTTCCTACTTTGGCTTTCTTCTGGCTCCTGAAGCAGCTTGCTTTGATGAGCACTCCGGTGGTGGATCTGAAATAAATTTGCAATCTTATTTACTTACGTTTACTGCATAGATTGTACAGTGAACAAACATACTATATGTTCACCCACATTGTTTTTTTAAATAAGAGGCATAATCTTAGCAGAGCTCACTATGTGTGAAAAAAGACGCGTCATATATGCGATTATTAGTTTACTAAATGCCGGAAGCTTTTACTACACCGAAAGTTAGGACTGGTTTGTCCTAACTTTTGCGCTAGCATGCTCGTGCTGATAGTTGACATAGTGCACGCTCGCGGGCACCACACACGTCACCGACCACGTGAAACTTACGAGCACAGAAAGCAACACAATCAAAACAAACGCCTTTCCTAAAAAAAAAAAAAAATATTAAGCACGGCGTACAGAGGCGAAGTTCACCGGCACGACGCAAGAGCGATTCTGTTTACCCTCACCCCCCGCCTCGTACTCTTTAGTCCGTACGCCACTGAGCTTCGCAACATTATCTCAAGCTGTGAGAAGTCAACGAGCCGGAAAATATTACATTTCGTTTCATCATGCAAAAGAGGTCGAAGACGCGCGAGTATCTTAGGCCTCTTTTGGCGTTTCCTTGTGCACGGCGCTGCGGCAGAGCGGCACAAGTCCGCCTGCACGTAAAAGACACGTTTACGGCGTGATGCGCGCGCTTGTAGCTTTGGGTTGGCTCACGCTTAGGTCTGACCGGGCGACAAGAAAGAACAGTGCTTACCTCAACACTTGAACCGACGCCGGATCAACGTAGGCCTCGGTGATGAACGTGTTGCTTCAGGCAACCTGGCGGCTCGAAGCGAGTTTCGAGGCGCGGAACGCCTCTATCTTACATTTGTTAAAGCTGGCACCATGACAGAACAGCACACGACAAAACAGCACGCGACAAAACAGCACGGTCAAAACAGCACGCGTCAAAACAGCACAGCGTCAAAACAGCACGGCGACAAAACAGCACGCGTCAAAAGAGCACGCGACAAAACAGCACAGCGTCAAAACGGCACAGCGACAGAAGAGCACGTGCCAAAACAGCACGGCGTCAAAACAGCAAAGCGTCAAAACAGCACAGCGTCAAAAGGGCACAGCGACCGAAGAGAACGGCGTCAAAACAGCTCCGCGAAAAAACAGCACAGCGTCAAAACAGGACACTGACATTATAGCTAGAGTTTGGCGTTTTCGGTTTTTATTATTTTGACCTTCGGCGTACTTTTTTCGGTTTTTATGCCAAATATAAGTTTTCGGTTTATTGCGGTGAATATTTGTAGACTCATAAACTTCTCGGTTCTTTTCGGTTTATTGACGAAAAGCAGCATACTGACAAAAATGCAATATTTAAAAGCGTTAAATTTGTTTAAAATGTCTAGTGAGTAAACCAGGTACTGGTTTCCTTAAGTACAAAATGAGCGTGTTGGTAATGATAACAGTAGTTAAACATGAGCAAGATACATAGAAAGGGGGACGGACAACAATGACTTCTGTCTGTGGCAGCCGACGCGACCTGTTCTGCAAGACGCACTGGGGCTTATCGTGATCTGTCATCATCGTCGTGTGCTCGTATTTGTACACAGGACAAACATGAGCATCACTACCACTTCGGTCGGAGAGGCCAATATCAAAGTCCAGAAATTTGCAAGGAGTGTACTCAGTGCGTTTTTTTCCCCATTCCTATACCATATAAATTGAATTTTAAAGGAGAGAGCGAGTCAAATAAAACGTACTCTTGAGGACATAATTTTTACTCTTGCCTCTGTCTCCAAGCTTGTTTTTGCTTCTATCGTGGATGTTAATCGGTAGCCAGAAGACTTTTGGCAGTATAAATATGCTGCTAAAGTAGCCTCTGGGAATTTACGTGCCAATCCAAAGAAGGACATATCGCGCACTTTGGCGAAGGACTGATGGTGAATTCCCCAGGTGAGGATCTTTGGAATCCTTCTGATAGTCTGCGGAAATACCCAAACTCTCGATTACGCGGCGCATTATCTGCAAGACCTTTATGTCAGCGTCATAACTACAAAAAGGTTAACAGCGTACGATTCATCTCTAGCTTTAAGGAGCTGTCAGAAATATGTCTTCATTCACTTTGCAGCTTCCGCTATAAATGTAATCGTCCATGAGGTTCACAGCTAATTGCGGCTGCAAAACTAAGCGGTTGCCAAATAAGATACACTCATCCCTACTACATCTGAATTAAGATACGAAACTTGATTGAAACTCATCCTTGCTGCAGCATGTTTGGCCAGCGAATCTGTTGAACACAATGGCAATTGATGTTTTAAGTACATTTGACCGTTGACTCTTTTTTTTTTTTTGCTGACTATACACGACACGGAAAAATTCGACAAACGTATTAACAACAGCTTCGCTGTAAAAGGAAATTCGAACTATTGCATTTAATTGTTTAAAGCTTTCCGCCTGTCACCTTACAGGAATGCTTTAAGCTGGATGCTGATCGGTAACTCCTGTTGTGCTAGAGATTGTGGTTCACTACCAACTTCCGTGCCTTCCAAACTGGGTCCGACAGATCCAATGGGGGTCGCAAAGCGATTTTTGCCCTCAGTATTTTTTTTATGGGTTTCAGTATACCTAGCTTGAGCATACATTTTATTATGTTGACTGACACTAGTACGCATCACTGAAACTGACTCTTGTAGACTCGTGAAAAGCATGGGGGTGTCTCCGGGTTGCGGAGTTTGGTAAGCACTGAAATAGGCAATAAATTCCTTTATAACCTAGCGTCTATAAATGAAAGGGTCAAGGAGGTTCGAAATTAGTCGCGCAGAGATAGGTGAAAAGCGCGCTCGAACTTGCTATATACGTGCTGTTTTGTCGCTGTGCTGTTTTGACGCCGTGCTGTTTTGGCACGTGCTCTTCTGTCGCTGTGCCGTTTTGACGCTGTGCTGTTTTGTCGCGTGCTGTTTTGACCGTGCTGTTTTGTCGCGTGCTGTTTTGTCGTGTGCTGTTCTGTCGCGTTCCCGTTAAAGCTACGCGGAACTGCAGTGAGGTCAGTGCTCCACGGGGAAGGCAAAGTCACTTATCCCTGGGGACCGTAGCCAAAGGTACCGGGAGTACTGCCAGTACTGCCACAAGCACCTGCCATCGCTCGCTGCCGAAACGACGACGCAGTAATGGCGGCGGTTTCGATATCTCATAGTTGCTTGACTGACTTTCGTAAAGGGTCTATTGTCAAGCTCCTTTCACGTGAACTGAGATGTCTTAGAGTTTTGCAAGATAAATCTACACCATGAAACACTTTCGGTGAAAGCTTGAGGTTTTTACATGAAGGTGCCGATTTTTCGTGCCAATTTCAGAGCGAGCTTCCATTAACATTACTACGCTTATGCGGTTCAGAAGATCATTTGCGCTGCATGTGACAATGCAAGGTGGAGCATCTTATATCCCCGTTATTAGCCGTGCTTTCCTTTGCCTCCTGTCCTTTTGATTGCTGTGGATGCAGATATCCGGAAAAGCGTATAGTGAGCTGAGGCCTGCATTACAAAAACACTGGATCATCCTGCAAACGTTCTTTGTCTACTAGCCTATGAGGCAGCACGCAAGTGGCGGTGCACTTTGAAAACAAAAACATGTGCATGCTTTTGCATCAGCAGCATCAAACAGTGCAATTGCCCTCGATCGTCTAGCTTCCGAATAGTGCTAACAGTTTTTACAGTAAACTTTTATTCTTCAATAAAGGTAAAAAATACAGTCCTGGGAAAATAAAAGCTATCTTTGCAATAAAAGTAGACTTTTCAATTGATATAGTAGAAATGACTAGCTAAAATAATTATTGACAAGTTAGATAACGCTACTTTCCGTGGCGTACAATGTAGCTAACTTTTCTATTTGTGATTTTTTTAGGGCTATTGTCCATGTTGCATATGCGACGTAAGTATGCTCTGACAGTGCCAGTGCCGGCCGTTTCCTCGGAGAACTTTTGGACCACGTGGTCTGCAGTGAAATGGGAAATGAAGCATCCCTTTGTCACATTATGTCAGCTATACCCGGTGATACTTTTTAATCAACAGGCTTTTAGAAAAAAGTTATCGCTGCAACGTTGATGCAGTCTTCAGTGTGTCGTGCGACTCGGCGGACATTACATGGGTGAATAACCTGGCAACATTTGTATTAATTAACTGAAATCCGTAAATTACTTTTTTTTTCTATTGCTGTTTTAGAGGCAGTCATTATTAGGGCCTAACCCAATCAAAACTATTCAGGAAACAGCAAGGGGCTTTGATATATTTATTTATCAATTTTTGCACTTTCTTCCCCCGATTCAAGAACCACGCGCGGCAGGGGCGGGGAACGTGGTGAGTGACTTAGCGGTTTTGACATGGCAGTCGGTTATGGCATGTTTGTTTGTGTTAGTGAGAACTTCTCATATTAGAGTTCCTTGCAATATTTAATTTTCTAGTGAAGTTACAACCGTTATAAAGTGCTGTCGGATTCAGCATGAGCGAACTTGCACACTTTCGACAGCCTGCCCTTGGTGGATGTTCCAGCATCATACTTCCAACGGTGCGTCTGAAGCGACTACGTAAGCGTAACATCCTGCGCTCTGTCCAGCGCGCTGTTTTTTGATCAGGCGACGAAAGGCAGACTTTTAGCTATGAATAACCCAAAACTCGTCGCCTTTTCGCAAATTGTTTCGGTTGGGCTAGAGTTTATTCATAGCCCCTTTAAAATTGAAAATTCGACATGGTCAATTACACTGTCAAACAAAAAAGTTAATTAGACAACGTACTGTGACGTTTATTTACTCATCTAATGTCCGCCGAGCCTACAAATATCCTGTGAAAACGGCATCGGCCTATCTATCGCGTGTTTATTGTGTTGATCTTAAAAGATCTTAAAAAAAAAAAAATATATATATATATATATATATATATATATATATATATATATATATATATATATATATATATATATATACTAGTTTTGTATACACAAGTATACTTTCAGTCCGGCGCCATATTTACGGGAAGAATACTTTAAGTACACTTAAAGTATACAATCTGTACGGAAAGTATACTTTTAGTATACTTCAGTGCACTTTTAGTGTACTGATTTTGAACGACTTTTCGCTTAGGGGCGTGCAGGAAGCTGTGAGCGCACCAGAATGTGAAACTAGAGGTGGTTATAGCATTTCATAGTTTGAAAATATGACGGTATTTGGGTCAAAATATAGAAACGAAAAACGTAACTTCCTTACCGGCTCATGATAAGGACCATCGGAGCACGACCAACTATTTGTTATGATCGCGGCATTCGATCGGACGCGGGTTGGTAAAGATTTGAAAAACACGAAAGAATAAAACATGTAGGGACGAAGACAGACAGCGCAGTTCTTTGTTGACATGGGATGTAAGATCAAACACATTATTCTGTCGGATCAAATGGTCTTGTTGAATTAGGTTTAGCTCGCAAGGGTCAGCCGGCAGGTTCTTCGGCAGGGTTCCAGCTTTCTGCGATGCGTGTTTTAAACGCGAGCGCAGGCTCAAGCAATGTAGGCAGCGGCGCCAAATAGATTTGAAACGAAGAAAGATCTCGGACGCGTGGAACGAACACATAGAGGTCATATCACAGAAAAACGCAAACCCCTCACCTCCCGTTCGACGACAGTTCGCAAGGCACTATGTTTCTCCGGCCCGACCGACGTTGCCGACGTTTCAAAATGCTACTGCGTGAGGCACTGGCTAAATTTCTCATCTAGAGCTAAGAGACCGATCACCCGTTGAGGCGTACCAACATTAAGGCTGAATAAACATGCAAAGCACGCCATTTTTTTCTTTTCTTTTGACAAAATAACAAAGATAAACCACTTTGACGTCACGGATGTCAACATAACGTTGGATCCACTCTGGATCCACCAAATAACCTTATTTTGACATCCGTGACGTCATTGACCGCGCCCCCTGGACATGGAATCCGTGCCAAAAATACGCTCCTTCGATGAAGTTTGCACTCGCTTTCTTTTTGAGTTTTGTTACGATGGCGATGGCGATGCGGCGATGTTCGTTGTTTCGACCACTGTGGTTCCAACGAAACTCATTTGACGCAACGTGAAAGTTATTGTATTAGTCGACTAACATTTGAACTTTGAAATGTAAAAATAAACTGATTTAACGTTTATATAATTATTTGCAATAAAGCATGTTGGAGTGCATTGTGTACTAAACTGAAGCTTAGGCCATAGTGTAATATAGTAAACGTAAAAAGAGGACACAGAAGCCGATTCGCGGCCCAGATAGTGCGTTTAATGCCCTCAGCTACGTGGCGCTTTTTTGGAGTTTGGTTAATATTAATTAGAGCTCTCTCTCCGAGAAGTATTTACATTTTAAATTATTATGCTTTAGAATTATTTAAAGTACTTAAAATGACTAAATAGTGTTAATCAAATACGTCACAAAAAACACGTGATGCATGGCGCCTGCCTGCCTGCACGCCGTCGCCTCTGCATCATTCTGCATGGCCTCTGCTCGTCTGTGCGTCGTTCGTCCGTGCCGTGCGTGCCGTCCGTCTGTGCTTTCTGCTGCATCATGTTCGGTCGATTTTGCATCACTCAAGGTGACGCATGACCGCCCGCGTGCTCGCATGCTCGGCGGGAATTTGTGGAGCAGACCGGTCAAGAGTTTCTAGCGCTGTTGTTTCCGCCGGGCTGTCGGGCTGCACTTGATCGTGTGTGCATCTTGATTTTCGATGAGATTGTTTGAAAAAAGAACTTAACTCACGACCCTGCACACGACATTGTTCATGGATTTACAGATGACGGTGTTGAACGAATCTCTAACATTGCAGATAGAGCCTTGGTTGTTGTGCTCTCTGGAATTTCCAGGAGGTGGGGTGGGCTTAACTCCTTGCATACACTGTTGGACAGGCACGTAGCCAGGATGTTGTTTCGGGGGAGGGGGGGGACGGGGGCCGCCACCCATGACCAAAGGCTGTATGAAGGGTGGGGGGAGAGGAGTCCCCAGGAGAATGGAAGATTTCGGGGGGGGGGGCGGGCCCCATGGACCCCCCCCCCTGGCTACGTGCCTGCTGTTTTCTGCACTCCAACAACGTCTTCTGTTAGGCGCAGTCGTCTCAGGTCTCTCATTCTGCAGCTTAAGACTGTTGGCTTCACAGTAAAGGCTGTGGTCTGTGATTAGGGGGCTTCAAATGTAAGCTTGGCCAACCAACGGTGTGTGTGTTGATAAGCCATTTTTTGAAGTTGACAACGAAAATGTTTACTATATCTTTGATGTTCCGCACATCCCCAAAACAACCAAAAGCACTGTCCAAGCACACAAACTTTGCATTGGAAATGAGGTCATTGAGTGGTCCCATATTGTTGAGCTTTATCGTTCTACCCATGAGATGAGCTTGCAATTGGCTAGAAACTTACCGAGAGACACATTTTGCAAAAACCTTTCATTAACACGGAAGAAAATCGTGCCGCACAGGTACTGAGTGCCTTACTCTTTCTTGTAATCATATCCCTTGTTTATGCCAAGGAGCTTCCTGAGGCCCCCATGGCTACAGCCTATTTCTGTGATAGGATCAGTGTTGGGAAGTGCTTGAAGTACATTGTACTTAAAGTACTACTTCAAGTAGGTTTAGGAAACTTGTACCTTACTTGAAGTACATTCTCTGTGTATGTACTTGTACTTTACTTTAAGTGTTTTTTTCTGGTACTTTCAGAGGAAAGTACAATTCCCGACTTCAAAGCACATTCCCCAAATTTGGCCTTGTTAAATTTATATCACGAAATGATACTTTGTCAGCTCCGAAGATATACTGGGAGGGATATTCTACTCTCACCAGAAACGTGAGCAGACGACGCATCGCTCCGTAGGTTCTGGGGCGGCTTCCCCATAGCTTTTTGAACTCTCGCTACTTCTCGGTCAATCAGCGCAAGGGAGGAGGTTTAAAATATAAGCGAGCAAAACTAATCATAATGTAGCACCTGAGACTGTGGTGCGAAAACAATTTAACTTTCGAGTCGAAGAAAAAGACAACAAAGGAGAACGTCACAATGTTTTGAAACATTCTCTTTTGTCTTTTCCTTCGACTTAAAAGCTCCTTAATTTTTTCGCACCCCAAGCTCAGGTGTCACATTATGATTAATTATCACCAGCTCGCTTGCACACACACTGTTTTTCTTCTTTTTTTTCATTAAGGAGTGGACACTGCTCTATAAGAGGACTGCTTGCGGAAGCTACAGGGCTCACGTCATGCTCTCTCCTAGTACATTTAACCCCATTCGGTGCAACAATCCAGTGCGAGAAAATCACTATACAGTGATTTTCAGGAATTTGGCTCAATTCATGAAAATAACTACTCTGGGGCCACTTTATCAAATATTCGCCGCTGTTTTTGAAAGTAGGTCACGCAGCCCTGATTACCCCTGGGCAACGCATACCAGTTAAAAAATCACTGTATAGGGGAATTAAAGGGCATCATGAACGATTGTGTTAAAATACTTTTACTTTACTTTGAAAGTACATTGTATATATAGTACTTTACTTCAAGTACATTGCACTCAGTGTACTTGCTACTTTACTTGAAGTACATCACATCTAATTTACATTGTACTTTACTTGAGGTACCTTTTAGATGTCCTTTACCCAACACTGGATAGGATGGACATACTTTTTAATTGTCTAAATAGCTCACATTTCAAGAAGACAGGGCAGAAGCTGTGTCATGCCATTCTGAAGGAAGGATCTGAAATACTCGATTTCCTTCACCAGCAACTCGGATGGATTTCAGCATGGCAGTTCCGAATTTGGAGGCAGCCACAAGCCATCATAGAATGGCAAGTTACTATAAAAAGTATCCTCATGCTCTGGGATGAGCTTTCTAACAGCCATGACTTTCAGCTTTTACTCACACGACGCCTGCAGCAAGACCTACTTGAAAAACTTTTTGGAGCTGTATATGACAAATGCTGGGCTGCAACACAAACCCAAGTCTGCATCAGTTCACCTTAGACTAAAACACATAGAGATAAATAAACTTTTCAAACGGTCAAACAATGGAAACGTATAGGATGACAAGGCTGACCTCCTCAAGGAGTTTTCAATATATTCGCACCATGAAACTGAATTTCAGACAATGTGGGATGTCTTCCTATTGATAACTTCCCGCCACTAGAGGATATTTCAGAGCTGGCATCAGACATCAGGTCTAACGTGATTGATGACTCGTCCACCTATTACGTTTGGAGCTATTTGATCAAGCTTCTGCTTGAACAGACAACCCACAGCTGTGGCTGTTCTCAGCTGCTATAGGATGAGTCTGATAACTTGACCAGGCCTTACCAGTACTTTCTTGTGCTTAAAGCATACCACGTGCGAGGAAAACTCTTCGGGAACTTAGTAGTACCATCACAGGCTGCCTTTAATTTCATTAAGCAACTAGAAAATAACCTTCTTCCTATAATAGAGAGTGTGGCACATGTTCGAGGAGTGTATGCTGCCTTGTATCGCACAATTTGTGGTCAGGATGGTTTTAGCCTTTGCTCAGAGGAGTGCCACAAAAGGTTTTTAAAAAACTGTTTTGCAGAATACGCTTGTCTTGGCATGTTCGATTACTTAACCGGAATTCGGACAAAGTTCGGTTGCACTCTTCAGTAGCTGGTAAGCAACTATACAGGTTTAACTGTTAATAGTGTATTAATGGAGGCGGTTGCCAAACCAAAAACAGACAGCGCTTATTAATTGGGCGGTGCTGCTTGCACTCCAAACATTTGTTTCCCCTTTTTCCAGCAAATGTGTATCGCGGCTCCCTAACAAAAATATTTATTCACTTTCGACAGAATTTCTATAGAAAATAGTGTATAGAGGCTAAATATATTAGAAAGAAAATGTATCCACTTTTGTATCCACTGTGTATACTTTCTTAGCCGTTTTTTCTGAAGCCAAACTTCTTTCCTGAACAATTTCGGGGAATGTTTAGGGACTTTGAATCTTGTCATATTTCGAATAGAGCTCTTATTGGTTGGTAATAGCATGCCCGCATGGAGTTTGAGGCTATGCGAATTGGCGTTTTTTATATTAGCCGGAAATGGGGAATTTATACTATCCGGTGTGTGCTTCGCACTCTTATGGTACTCTTATGACTGGTAAAGATAGCGATGTCTTATATATTTCTGCACTTACTTCCCGTGCCCGAGTCGGCGTAAAAGTGAATGGATCATTCAGCATGTTCTCTGTGGAAAGTTTTTGTTAACTTGGTTCTACTAAGAATCCATTACAAAGTGTACGATATGCCGAACTCCTTCATATTAATTTATTTTTGTGAGTATCTGTTTCGTATGAAACATACAGAACTACTGAAGTAAATCATGTATACATGAATGTGGTCCAATAAAATGTTTTGCGAACCACATGCTGTTGTTGACCCCAAAATGCTCCACCAGCCAGGTGTCAATGTGGCGATTGTGTAACTTCAATGTTTTACAATAGGAAAAGGACAGGAAATACACCTCTGTTTTGAGAAGCAAGTTGAAATATTGTTTGACAGATTTCGCACGGATTCTATCGTAAAAAGTAAAGTAAAAGTGCGACAACATTAAAAAAATACAAAAAAAACACACAAAAAAACGGCGGCTTCTGGAGTCGAGGAGCCGAGCGAGGAGCGAGGCGGGAAGGAAAGAGAGAAAGAAGGGTACCGGAGAACTGGAGAAAAAAACGCCCAAACCGAAACCGAAACTAACTTGACAGGAACGGGAATCAGATTATGCTTAATGCCACCCGCTAGGAGCGCTACCTGTCACTCGTCTATCTGGGCCGCTGGGGCCTATGGGAGTGTCCGCTCTTTACCTTGTGTATATTACTCTATAATTGGCCGGCTTAGCTTCGTTTTATTTTAACAGGACGGCGACCACAGTTGTGGGTCCCATGAGCCTTGCTCGACCTATTTGCTGTGCATTGCTTGCCCTGTTATCCACCTCCTGCGATCCGCATCAGCCACAAGCATGCCGTCTAAGTATTGTGTGCCCGCCGGAAAGAATATCCAGTCTTTTCGGAAGCAAGGTCCCCACTAGGGCTGTTTGGACCGTGCCTCGGACGCAGTGGCGTCACAAGGGGAGGGGGGGGCGGGGGGGCGGACCGCCTCGGGTGCAGGGCACAGGGGTGTGTCGCGGCGGGCCACGAGAGCGGGTGGGGGGGGGGGGGGGAGTCGCGGCGGGCCACACGAAAGCGGGGAGGGGGGGTCACGGTGGGTCACGCGAGAGCGGGGGGGGGGAGTGTCGAGGCGGGCTTCCGCCCCGGGTGCCGCTGACCCTCGTGACGCCACTGCTCGGACGTCGCCGGCACTCACGAACCGCGTCCGCGAGCCTCACGTCGTTTGCTTGGTTCCTTTACGTTTCCTGCAACGAATCCGCCAGCCCTGGCCCCATCCCTACAGGACCTAGCTGGTGAAAAACAATCTGCGACAGCGCGGCGTCTTTGGAATGCGATTACTTCGATCAGCGACTCTGAAAACCTGTTTTTGACGTTAATGCGTTTAGGTTCTTGTATCACAGTCACGTTCAAATCCTCATTCCTAGTTTGTGCCATAGCGCAGTGGTAACGCCTCGGGCTTCCACGCCGAGGTCATGGGTTCGATGCCCAGTGGGCCAATCGTGCTTTCTTTTTTCCTTTTTTTCTTTATGAATATTTTGTTTTGTCGAGGCATTTGGCGATATTTGCATTTCTTTTTTAAGATTAACTCTAAACAAAAAAAGATATTTTTGACGAAACTTTGTTAAACTAATTAGTATGGGCCTCTTTCTGGGGGTTCAGCGGTGCTCGGGTGCAGGCTGGTTTAGGCAAAGCGTTTCTCAGATTCCACTGTTTGTTTTTCATACTGTAATCATACTGTTGTTTTTTTTCGGTGGGGCTCTTTTTAAAGATCTGTGAATATTACATTTTTTTTGTACTGAAGCAAATTAGGAACAAGCAAATAAAAATATCTACATAAAAGTGCAGCACGCAATAAAAATGTTTGCAATTGTAGTTTCTGTATAAAACAAATATTAAATTGTATATATCACATATACCCTTTAAATTTTGTTTTATACTGAAACTACAATTGCAAAAATTTCTATTGCGTGCTGCTCTTTTATGTAGATATATTTATTTGCTTGTTCCTAATTTGCTTTAAATACGTCAAAATCAGGTGTAATAAAACATTTCCGTTTTTTGCGAGTCACCGGCCTTATCGCTTTAGTTATGCGTCTTCGCCGGTATGACGAACTGATAAACCGCCACAGCTTTCCCGCTTATCGGTAGAGTTGCAGTGTGACCGCTGTGACGATCGGGTTCACCGGTTTAGCGCACCGGGCGACAGCTTTGCTTTCCTGGAGTTCAGGTAATGCCCGGTACGACCGGAGCTACAGTCCGGTGCACCAGATAGGGCCACCGCTATCCAGCTACCGGCGCTCCTGACTAAATAAACCGGTCCCGGTAAAACACATTGGGCCGGCGGTATGGCGTCACCGGGACTCCGGACAACGTACACCGGTCCCGGTAAAACTACTCCGGGCCGGCGTTTGGATGCTACCGTGCCTGCGGTCTAAATATACCTGACCGGTATGGACCGGTACGATCCGGTATAACTTCATATGGGTTTTATCAGTAGGGCTGAACCCGAATGACTTTGAAGAAATGAATGTTACAAGTGCGGTAGCACTTCTTAATTATGCTGTGGCTTCAGCTATTAGATTGTTCGTAAAGATTGGACAGCTTTATCATGACGTGTTTACGACAGCTTGGTTTCTGGAGGCAACGGGTCGGTGGTTTACATTAATGACATCCCGAAGCTTTAATGTTTTCAATGAGCAATTCGAAGGAAAATTAGCACGAAAATACAGTGACTTTCCTCAAAATGTTCGTGAGCATGTTCAGAAGCCTGTCGAACCGAGCACCAGGTCAGAAAGATTGCTTCAAACCTGTTCCGACAGGACTGATAATTTCATCCCAGAGCGCTTTAATCCCTCAAGAGAAGCTGTTGTCTCAGCATGGCTATGCTTGTAGTTTTCAGTCGTGTCAGCCAAGACGCGCTCGAAAACCTGTTCTCCTGTGTGAGGGACAAACATCCAATCTGTCGTGAAATGGAGTTCCAGTTGACGCTAAGTTTGATTGCACTGTCACAGTTTTTTTTTCTCCAAGCCGTTATGGCATTTACGCCATTCATGACAGTATAGATCTGATATTCTTTTTGCAGTCACCACCAACACCCATGCAGGATGAGGAGGTTTTAGACTCTGATTTTCTACCAGAGGCAGAGTTAACTGAAAGTAAACAGGAGTCTCTAACCTATCTGGCTGGCTATATTTCGCGGTCTGTTCTGAGAAAGCAGAAATTGTTTGAAGTGCGCACTGACTTCTTGAAAGAAGCACATGCGCCAACAAACACAACCCTGATAGAGCTCAAGTGGTATACACCAGGCAAAGCCAACCCCTCTTTACGCCCTCTCGCAATGCGCTTGAACTGCTGTAGCATGCAGAGAATACATTCAGGTTGAATGAAACAAATGTCTTGAAGATCAACACTAACAAGCTGACTGCAACAGTAATTGCTACGTATCTTGGGCCGCTATTGCCTCCCTGCCATTACCTGCAGTACAAGCTTGCACACGTGTTTCTTTTAATGAGACTTCGCTTTTATCTGCGGAAGTTGAACCTCCTTGCTTCCAAGAAGAGAGGCCCAAAATGTGGTAGCCGCAGCATCGTTATGAGAGTTTTAGCAGAGAATGTAACATGATGTTTGCAAAGTATTTATTCTTCATCTGTATGCGATATGACATCCTTTTTGAAATGGTTTCTACTGTTCGCGGGTTTTTGAAATTGGAATGTGCAGTGTGAACCCAAAGGACTGAATGCACTTTAACGAATCGTGTAAATATATTTCGTGAGCTAGGGTACTGTAATTTACCATGAAAATGCAGCTAGGTAGAAGATTTATTTTGTGAAAATAATGAAGAAAACACTTCCCTCAATCAAAAGTTACAAATAAAATAGATAACTTGCCTACGGACTCATTTGGAATCGAGCCTTTTTTTATTACATATTTTCATCTTTTGCACGAAAAAGGTCCTTTCCCTTGTTACTCCATAAACTAATATTGATTTAATTTGGAACTTTCAATTTGTGGAAGCCTTTTTTCTTCAATATTTTTCTTACAAAACAAATCCACTGCCTATCAGCATACCTGCATCTTTATGGTAAATTACGGTAACGTAGCTCACGAAACAGGATTATATGATTTTTTAAAAGTGCGGTTCAATCCATTACGTTCACGCTGTACACACTTTTCTTTATTAGTATAGTGGTTACGTACAAACACTAGTTCAGATTAGTTCCCCGAGTGCAGTGATATCTACCTTTCACGCTGACATGTCAACCCTTGTTTTGGGGATGGTATTTTGAGAGCGCAGCTCTTAGGCGCCCGTTTCCGGCTTGAGCGGCGTCGCCGTTGCCGTCGGCGTAACCGTGAGGTCACGTGACCCCCGTAAGGTCCAGTGACCCCCACGAGGTCACGTGACCCCGGTGACGTCACGTGACCCCGGTGAGGTCACGTGACCCCGGTGAGGTCACGTGACCCCCGTGAGGTCACGTGACCCCGGTGACGTCACGTGACCCCCGTGAGGTCACGCGGGTCACGCGACGTCACGAGGGTCACGTGACCTCTCACGTGACCCTCGTGACCTCCTCCTCAAGAGCTGCGCAATAAATCAGCGTTACAGGTAGTTGTAAACGGTTTTCATTTTTAGAGCGCAGCTCTTAGGCGCCTGTTCCCGGCTTGAGCGGCGTCGCTGTCGGCGTCGCCGTCGCCGTCGGCGTCACCATCAGTGTAACCCTCGCGGGACACTCGTGACATCACTTGTGACGTCACGTGTGACGTCCCGAGGGTCCCGCGCGGTACATTATGGGACATTTCACATGATGCAACGCGCGGGGAGCGGGGGGAGGACGAGGGGGAGGGGAGGAGGGGGAGGAGGGAGAAGTGGGGAGGAGGGATGACGAGGGGGAGAGGATGGAGGGAGAGGAGGGAGGAGGAGAGGAGGGGAGCAGCTTGAAGGATCAGGGGAGGAGGAGGTGAAGGAGGAGGAGGATTGGAGGAGAAGAACGAGGAGGAAGAGGAGGGAGGAGGGGAGGAGGAGTATCAGGGAGAATGAGGAGGTGAGGTGGAGGGAGGAGGGTCTACCCTCCTCTCAGTACCCTTCCCTCCTCCTCCTCAAAGCTGCCCTCTAATTCGGCGTTACAAGGTGTTGTAAAGGTCTTTCATTTTTTTTCTCTGCAATGTATTTTACTGCTAAGAAGCACATAGCTGTTTGTGTAGCAATGAAAACAAAACAAATAAATATGTATCATAGGGGACTTGATATTCATGGGCTTGTCATTTATGTCATTTGACATAGTAATTTTACAGTGAGGGAAAAGCATCGTACTACTAATCGCCCTTTAACATAATTGTTTAAGTAATCTAGGTAGTTAAAACTATTTAGCCAACAAGCGAAGAAAGCTTCTGTCTGCACATGTAAATCATTTAAATGGTGTCTTCCTAAGCTGGCCTTCTGCATACATGCATAGAATACGCCCGTGACTCATCAACTTTAAAGTCGTTGACAAAAAAAACAAAAAGAAACAAGCTATGCAGTTCGACGTCTGAATGCTTTGGCCAAATCTTAAAGTTCCCATGAAACGAATTTTGGGCTAGCATAAATCAATTTAGATTGGGATTTTACTAATAGCATATCGTTCAATGGGTCAAAAAAAGGTAGAAAGTCGAAAGCCTGACTTTCGGTACGAAAATTTGAAAGCACAGTGAACTATTTCGTACCTCCTTCCCTCGTAAGCTCTCTGCCTTCTTACTGTGATACATCCGCGGTCCCCAAAGTGTGTTACAGGGTCCAAACCAGGGGTTTCCCAGGATTCTGATCAAGGGGGGTGTCCCAATGGCTCGGGGGGGGGAGGGGGGGCGATGCGAGGCGAGGCTAGATAAAATATAAAACTGTTTCTTTTTTAGTCCACTAGCTAAATTACAGACGTCTATTAACCAAATGCTCATACCCGTAATGTATGTTTCCCTTTCTCTATATATACACCTGAGAGGTAATGTTGTCTACTTAATCTGAAAAAAAGAATCTTTTCTTTTTTCTTTTTTTAGATTTAAGGGGGGGTGTCCAGGAAAACTAGGGGGGGTCTAGGGAAATCCCTGGTCCAAACGCACGTCACACGACACCGGACCTCACTTATTCCCTTCACCCCTAAGCTGACAGTGCGGTGGAAGCTTCGCGTTTTCCGCACCAATCAGCCTCTTCCCTTTCACCACCTGACCTCATTCTCTGCGCGTGGTTTTGCGCGAGAGAGCGTGATCACGTGGCAAAAGTGTGGCTGGCCCAAAGAGCACGTAGCTTCCACAGTACTGTGAGCTTCTGGGTGAACGGGTTGGGGAAAGCAACTTTTGTCTGAATTTTGAGCGACAGGGTAATATTCTAGGAGGAGAATGGCTGTATCCGGGTGCACAAACGAGAGTTCGAGCAAGAGGGGGTCCCCCCTTCTTGGTGTTCTTGAACTGTTTGGTGGAATGCGCGATTTATGGGTTGAGGAGGAAAGCTAAACAGGAAAAAGTTGGAAAATCGTTTCATGACACCTTTAAAGGAGGCTGGGCTCTATGCGATACAGTTCCACGCGACAACAGGAAGGAACACGCAAGTCGCCCTCACCTGCGTTGTGCGCAGGCAAGGGCGACTTTGGAACACGAACTTCGAGCCTTCAAAACAGTTTATTCAGCATGTGTAACGTATGCCAATAATAAAATCAGCAGAACCCATCCTTTGGGAATGATTATCTACGTTAATGCGAATAGCATCAAACGGTGCGGAGTTATGCGCGCTCGTCAGGTGGCCGGCACACTCTAGATACGCCAGCCCACTCTTGAGGCGATTCTAAATTTGTTGACACTTTCACAGCCCTGCGCACGATCTCCGCAGCCCAGCACGTGCGTTTGTGTCACTTAGGAAGGCGAGCAAAGCACGCGCCATACGCACAAACACTCAAAATGGTACCGACCAGACTTTCTGGCGTCTCAGCTAGTCTCAACCAACGGTACTTTAAACGGTTGTTTATATCTTTACCATAGGACGCGCTTTACAGCGCTGTCACAGACCGGTGCGCGCGCGTTCCATGCACGAGGGCTCATTCCGCTCTCGTGAGGCTGAGCACGGCCGCTACATCACCCTCTCCCGAGCGCGGGAGAGGGTGAGCTAGCGGCCGTGCTCAGCCTCACGAGAGCGGAATGAGCCCTCGTGCATGGAACGCGCGCGCACCGGTAGCTGTGACAGCGCTGTAAAGCGCGTCCTATGGAAAAGATATAAACAACCGTTTAGAGTGCGTTGAATGACTGCCTTCATAGCTCTGTGGTTAGCGCGTCTGCCTGCTGATCAAAGGGTCAACGGTTCGAATCCCAGCCGGCGCCGGTCTTTTTTATTTATTTATCGACCCGCGGCGTAAGAGGTTAGATAGCCAGATAGATAGATATATAGATAGATAGATACATAGACGAAAAGTGCCTGAAGTATCCAAAGAATGCTATTCGCATTAAAAAGAATTGTACAACTCCGGACTCGGAGGCATGTGGAGATCAGAATGCAGCGAAAAAAACGGAGACGCATGTGTGGCACATCGACTTGAATTAAGGTTTATAAATGTTCGGTAGAGAGCAAATTATGTAATGTAATGTTAATTATCTACGGAAGCTACTCAGAGCACCACAGAAGCTTTTGTGTAGCCCATCGACCAGTTTAAACAAAGCTCTCTCAACACGCTTCAGTGCATGTCACTATTGCTTTCTTACCCCGTTGACGCGTGGACCCAAAATGGCGGCTCCATGGTTTCGGTTTCAGAGCTGCGCCGCGGTTCTAAAACGAACCTTCGGAGTTTTGTTACTCTGGGAACCCATACAGTGACTCTAGGTGCGCCTAGCGGCGATTGGCGGAGAAGCAAATATGGCGACCGTTTGTTTAATCAGTTCGGCTGGGGTTCGATGCTGTGTCCGGCTCGAACGCTCTCGTGAGAACGTTCTAGTCGTCTGCAAAGATTTTCGAAGTCCCATGGGTGACACGGAAGGTGTTGTGAAATCACCTTCTGAACAATCAACAGGCGGGTCTTCACGAACAAAAACGATGGTGCCGAGAAGCGGCGGTCTGACTCCGAGCAAAATTGGTTTGGTGTTGGTGGTTTGACTTCAAGGTGGAAAATCTGTTTGCCGGAAAGTTATTTCCACAGAATATGAAGGAGTAAGCGTGAGGGGTCTGGAAAGGATGACGAGACGGTGCACTCTGTAGCAGAGATACCTTTGGCGTCATCAGGTTTGTCGAGCCAACCATTGGATGCTGCCGGGAGACGAAGAAACGTGTTGTGTTACGGAATTTCTCTGCTAAGTTACTAAATTCGACTGAATTAGTAGGTATTTACTCCAATGCATATTGTTTGTATGATGCTGGGGATAACGCTTTGTCACTGCGCATTTCAATGTGACGGTCATAACACAGTTATTGCAATCGATCTGATTACCTTTGCATAAAGTTAATAAAACATCTCCATGTACTTTCGAACGAAAGCACCAAGTCTATCATTAAAACTTGGCGCGTCTCAAACAAGCGATTTCCGCTAGCCTTTTCTGTTCAATCTGGGCCTCTTTGCACTCCCTGAACGCCCTGAACGCCTTCGTGACGGCGTTCGAGGCTCGTATATGTTCTGTGGTCGGTTTTCTTCAGAACTGACATGCCGTGCGCCTCCCGTTGTCTCAGCGAAATTAGACACGTGTAATTTTTAAAATAAATGTTTATGTTATTCATTAAAATTACTTGGTTTTTTTGTTTTTATTTCAGCTTGATCGGGTAGAAAAGAAAAGGTGTTGCTGGTGTTGTGAAAATACCTGTTGCAATAATGTTTTCTTTGACATTTATACTTCAGTAGTAATATAATGGTAGCACAATATCGTATGCGCCCATTTTATTTTTATTCTGAACGTTTTAATTTTACGTTTTGGGCATAAATAGTGCGTTTTAAATTAAATTACTGCCAGTCGTTCTACGTTCGGTGGCAATAGTGGCCCAGCAACTATGTGCGTCACGCGACGGGCTTTTGCGTGCACGATTCTAGGATCCACGAATATCGCCACCCTTAGCGAAAAACCGGGGCTCTTAAAGTTTACTTTATTTGCACTTCCAAAAGTATGCTTGATGCTCTAAATTGGCCGGTTTTTAGTACACTTCTGACGCACTTCAAAAGTAACATTTCGCCATCCTTTTAGGACACTTCTATGTAAAGCTGGAAGAGGCATTTTAGTAAGCTTCTTACACACTTCGAGAAGTAACATTTTGCCATCCTTTTAGAATACTACTTCTAGTCCACTTAAGCAGAATTTTAGTATGCTTTTATGCAGGGCTTTAGTACTATAAATTGTACCCCGGATTAAACTTGGAAGCAGGCTTCCAAATATAATCGGGGGTACACTTAGTAGAACTTTTAAAGCATTTCACCAATTTATTCCAGACCAATTCCAGATAGGATATGTAGAAAATTATATTGATTTAGCAATTGCAGTAATTTGCACTTATCGAAACTAAAATGAATTACGTTCCAGGCTTGAATGTAGACGAGTTCAAAGTGATGACAAATTAAAGTAAGAACTTTTTATTAAACAAACATTTTTCAATAGAACGAACACATGTTGCCTACAACAAACACACTTACCATGGAACAAAAAAACAATACTTTTACTGGCTTACAAATATCACAGATGCACTTAAAGCTTTAAACATGCTCTTATTTGAAGAAAAAAATAATTACAAACTATCATGCTGAAGAAAAACAAGTAAAAAAGTATTGCACCTGTTAAAAAAAACTACGATATTTATCATCTACCATGACTGAAGTAACATCACCTACATGACTGAAGTAAAATGAATGAAAAAAGTTAATGCACTTGTTAAATAAAATCTAAAATAGTAATCGCTAATCAGATTGAAGAGAAAAAAAAAGCCAATGCACAAAATAAATGAAAATGAAAGCTAATTTTTTCTCTTATTCTGCAGTTTTCTTCTGTGTGTTGGAGGCTTTCTTGTGAGTGGAGGAAGTATTGCTGCATTTCCTTTGCAGGTATCCTTTCACCGACTTCCGAGTTTCCCCAGGGAATTTGGCAATAACAAAAGCTGAAAAGAGAAGACAAGAGACAATTAAGAAACATGCCTTAAAACTCCATATTTAGTTAACACTACTTAATTATACTTCATGTCCACATAAAGTTAGCAAATTTCACAAAGAGAAACCAACAACAAAAAGTTAATCATCTAAATATATTGAGCACGGGGACCAATGACTATGTTTATTGGCAACTGCGAAATATTGCTGCTGTGAAATAATCTAAAACAAGGCATTTCGTCAATTTGCAATGCATAAAGGCCCGTTCACAATCTTGCGACTGAGTACGACCGAGAGAGACCAGACCGGTTTTTAATCCTTTTGCGACTTCTTAGAACCGGATGCGCTGCCGGCGGAGCTGGTTCTAAGAGATCGTAAGAGGCTTAAAAACCGGTTTGGTCTCTCTCGGTCTTACTCGGTCGCAAGAGTGTGAACGGGCCTTTAAAGGATCATGAAACAATTTTACTGTGGAAAGAGTCTGGAGCTCGTTACTTTTATTTCTTTTACCTTATCACAAGTACGAGAGAACACACCATGATCCCTCGAAATGTTGCGAGTGCGCTGCGTAATCAGAAAGAAAAAAAAGGTTCATTTTCCATCATGCAGCTTATGGTGGCAACATGAACTACTGGCATGGCGCCAATAGTGGTTGAGTTTGCGAGTTGAGCAGGTATCTGCCCAATTTGAAGCTAAGGTTTTTATAAATGTTGTCATTCACTCATTTGGCCCCCCATTCATGTCACACGCACGTGACCTGGAAATGACTTTAAAGGATGAGGGGCCCCCAAACTTGAGTCTATTTAATTTTTTAAATAAAACTAGTGCACCTTGGCAAAAATTGTTTTCTGATCTTCACTGCACATGTGACGGTGAGCCGCTGCCGCACTTACTTGACCGAAGTCTGAAGACTATTATAACCCCTTTAAAAGCCTGCAAACATAACATTCTTTGCGACAGGGACTCTCAAACTTTCTGATATCAGCGAACAAAATGTATTGTTAATGTTAGCCGAGGAGCCCCTTCCACTCTTGGCATTGTTGCAATTGAGTGTATGACAATGGTGTAGGAACGATTGAGGAAGTTCAGGTGCTGAGAGAACCCTAAGGATACTGTACTAGGAACCCTGTTTGAGAACCCGTGCTTCAGGATATTTGGCTAGAAAGTCGGAGATAGCGTAGGCTAGACAATAATTTTAAACACACAGCTGACCACATTTTTTTAATTTTGATTCTGACACCTATTTTATATTATAATTCAGCATTTACTGATGCAAAACCAATTGAGGCTATACTGTACCAAACAATTACTTTAAGAACAACTGAACAAGCTGAAGGTTTTAAAAGATTCAGCAGCCTCAAGCTGGGGTAAAAAGTCAGCTGTCTTCAGAAATTTGTACACAAAAGTAAACAATACTGAAGGTTCGTTAAGTTTAATCGCTGATATACATCAGCGATCAAAATTAAGCAGAAGGAACACCAGAGTGAATTTTAATCTAGGCAAAAATTAAATCGTGCTAAAACTGGGGCACATTATTGGAAACCGGAGGTGTAGCGCAAGACGTAATGACACAAAAAGACAAATACCTCGACATAAGCAAAAAGAAACCATCCATGAGCACCGAGACACAAGTCCAATGGTAACCTGAAAAAAGCTCACCGCATGGAAGCTCACCGAACAAAAGCTCGCCCGTTTTTTTTCGCAGACCAGGACAATAGCTCACCTTTTTTTTGGCTACCCGGTGAATCACGAGCTGGGCCAAAGTGCGGACGCAATGGACATTGCACTATTTTTAGAAGAAGTGGTACCCCATCTCATGCAACGGTGTCGACAGGTAAGCCAGAACAGGCGCAGAAGCAACGATTTGGGACCAAAATTTAGGTCACTAACCTGAGTGGAGCTGAAGCTGATAAGATCAATCTGGGTTGACTCAAGGTATGCCAGAACCGTCTGGAAAATATTTGCAAGGGGTTCCAGGTACACCGAGATCTACCTACCAAGACTGCTGGAGGCAGTAGGGGACTGCATTTGCTTCTAACCAATCGATAAAGAAACTTGTTTCCACTCTAATCAACAAACCATGTGCCTATCAGATTTAATTCATTGTTGTGTTTTAGTGTCGCACGCATGCACCTAAGTTGTCTGCACTCGTGTTAAGACCAACATGAAATTTTCACCTGGTGAGCTTTTGACCGGTGAGCTTTTGTCCAGGATTTAAGTCCAATATATCTCAAGAGTAGACTTAGCATTTGTTCCTGTTAAGTTTGATTGCAATAGTGCCTTACCATTTCTTCTTTACGGCAATTTACTCACCTATCAAGTCCTTAACTCCTTCTTTAGGAAGCTTTCCCTTCATTGCCGACCCAGTAAGGCAGCAGTTTGTCAGGGCCTCAGTTCCAAGTACCATGACCGTGAGTTCCTGGGCATAGATAGACGGCTGCTTCGTGTCGACATGCTTCAACTGCGTTTCAGGAACCGCAATGTCTCCAAAGGTTATCTGAAACATAAAAATAGAACCAAATATAATGATTACATCCATAGGAATGCCTTTTAGATGAGTGCATGTGCACGAATGGCTGTGACACGCTGGTGGTAAGGAAGTGTTTGATGAACAAAGTTAGCTAATAGTAAAGTGGGTAATTAGGCTAGTTTGTTAATTGTATTAGAGGTTTAAAGGCACCAAAAACAACAACGACGAAGACGAAGGTAGACAACACAAGGTATATTCGCAACTGTTGTTTATTTGGAAAGAACATTTACTGTATAGGGTCCATCAGCCAGCCTAGTCATCATCACTTCGGCGCAAAGCATTTTTGTTTAATAGGGCAATTGATGCCTCACTTACACACTCTTTTCCTTTTTCCCAAATTTCATTTGCCTCATGCAGTTCTCTGCCTGTTTTGTCATTGTATCTGTGAGAATCTTAACATAATGCAGTACCGGGGAACAGGGGCATCTGCTGCAGTGAATGGCGAGGTGGCCAGACAGGCTAGCTCGCGTGGCAGCCACGTGCTCACGGGCACGGTCATTCACACACCTGCCCATCTGGCCAATATACACTGCTCTTCACAATATTGGTATCCGATGCACATTGCCCAAGGCACACCCAGCAATTTTATCCTTCTGTCTTTTGCTGCAAAGCTAAGACGGCGGGGCTTGGGCCTGTTGATTCTGTGGCAGAGCCGAGCCATCTTATTGTGCGCCGAGAACATCACAGTAATGTGGTACCGCTGACCGGCTTCCTTGAATTGTGTGACACTGAGTGTAAGTATGGTACCACATCTGGTCTCACATTGGGCCTCTCACGAGCGGGTTTGTTTATGCCTCAACTTTTTTTGAACAGGCTTTTGGCGACCTGAATTATTCACATCTGCAGGTAGCTTGCTTCTGCATAAACAAACCCACTCGTGAGAGGTCCAATGTAAAGCTAGCTGTGATACCATACTTACACTCAGTGTCACACAATTAAGGAAAGTCGGTCAGCGCTACCACATTCATGTGGTGTTCTTGGCACCCAATAAGATGGCTCGGCTCTGCCACAGAATCAATAGCCCAGAGCAGCCGTCTGAGCCTTGCAGCATAAAACACAAGAATAAATTTGTTGAGTGTGCCTTAGGCATTGTGTATCAGATACCACTATTGTGAGGAGCAGTGTATATTGGCCAAATGGGTAGGTGTATGAATGAAAGTGCCCGTGAGCATGCGGTTGCCACACGAGCTAGCCTGTCTGGCCACCTCGCCATTCACTGCAATAGATGCCCCTGTTCCTGGGTACGTGTTGCACGATATTAAGATTCTTGCCAGATACAATGACAAAACAAGCAGAGAACTGCATGAGGAATATGATATTTAGGAAAAAGGAGAAGTCGGTAAGTAAGGCATCAATCGCCCTATTATACAAAAATGCTTTGCGCGAAGTGATAATGACTAGGCTGGCCGAAGGGGCCTATATAGTAAATTTTCTTTCCAAATAAACAACAGTTGTGAGTATGCCAAGGCTAATAGCAATCAATAGTATTGATCACTATTAGCTATTAAAAGTGTAAAAGCGCCGAAAACAACAAAGACTATGACGAAGGTGGACAATTGTCTACCTTCGCCTTAGTCTGCTGTTTTCGGCGCTTTTACAGCTCTAATAGCTAATAGTAATCAATATCCCCAACAGCCATGGAAGTGTCCCTTCAAAAGAACTTGCATATGGACTGTAGTATGTGCCTCCAACTATAATTACGCTTCTCCACTCTGTGATTGCAGCCTCCGGAAGTTCTGAATTGGCAATCTTGCAGCAGGCAGCAGTCGACTGGGGAAGTATTATCGAAGCTGAAGAAAACATCCGCTGTCGAGCACATTCCAGGCTTGATCTGTGTCATTTATTGAAGTAGTTTCTTGGTTTTTTTTATTTTGAAAATGCTAATCCTTAAAGGCAACGCCCAGAAATTTTCAAGAAACTTCTACACATTATGCGATCGAGCATGAAATGTGTCCCACAGTGGATACAGTAAAACCCCCCATTATGCGTCCCCGGTTTACGCACGACTGGACGAGTCAACAGAAACTCACTGATTTCTTTTGAAGTTCCAAGGTGATAATAAAGATTGATTGGCACCTCTATTACAAAATTTCTAGGTTACATTCATATTTGCACGAGGGTTCTAGCTTCTTCAGATTTTAGCAGATTATCAGCTTAAAGGCTATTTAGAAGTTTTACATATCTTTGTCACATGAGGCTAAGCACCGTAATTGTTGTTTTTCGGATTATCCAATGTTTTCACGCAGTCTCCTGAAAGTCATATAATCGAGGCACCACTATATCCTCCAGTTTTGAAAACGCCTCACCCGGTTGAATGCTGCTGGCCCTAAAGTGGCTGAATGAGAACTTCCGGTGGCTGCATTCGTGGAGTGCGGCAGCTTCACTCGGAAAATCATCGAAAGATAGTGAACCTAATACACTATTTCCATCCAGTTCCCAGAATTCATAAGGCGTGCTAAGAGGCAATGAGGGATATATCTCAGTTGCAGAAATTGTTCCCTGGGTTCTAACAGAATTATATTTAGGTTATGAAAATTATCAGCAGAAAGCAGTGCTGATATTGTTGGGATGGCCTAAGCCTGCACGAACAGACGTATACAGCATTTAATATAAAAAAAAGAACCTTTTAAAGAACAAGGACGGGCCTGCTGAAACCTTGCAAACCATGAAAAAAGCTAATCACTGAGATTTAAGGACACGACAGCAACAGAGACAACACGACACAATTCAGAAATGAAACCAACAATACAGTTAGCACTGTTTAAAGAACCATTACCTATCTATGCCTTAACATTGCTAAGCTTCTTCCATAGATTCCAATGCCTACCTCCTTCACACATCCTGGCGGAATGTGGACACTTAGGCCTCACATTATAAGGGCAGTAAGTATAGCTATGGTCCTAATAGTTGAACTTCTCTAACAGGCACATTTCTTGCTAGAACTTATGGTTCGTTCACACTTTTAAAAAGCAGTCTTGCTGCCGACCGAATTCGCTCACCAAAAAAAGACCGAACTGTTCAAGTTTACTACCTCCTGCCGTGCACGTATGATATACCTGGGAAATCAGTTTCCCTAGTACAACCCTGCCGTGCCAGTGCGCGTCGGCGGAGGAAGTTAGGAGGTCAGCTTTTAACAAACACCATGCATTATTTCGAGTAGGTTACCTATGCTCATTGCTCAGTGACAACCAAGAAATATGCGAGCATCGAACAGAAGCTGTCCACAGCACGGGGTCTGATTTTCGTCTTGGCGAGAGTGAAGGAGCTAAGAGACTGTTTGCAAACATGCTGCCTGCCAGTGCGAGAAAAAGAAGAGTTTGGGGAGTCAACGCACTGGATTTTCTGTGACCAAAAGGGGGACCGAGCAGAGCACAGATTTGAAGATTAAACATTAGTGAAACTTCATCGTTCAGGTGCGACTCGTGTTCTCACCTAATGGGCAGTCAAGGCTGACATGACACTCGTGTTCAATTCGCGCTTTGCACTGACTCCTTTTAGGTGACATGGAAAATCGGTGCTAAGGCCTCGAGTTCGTCTAGGTTGTGTTGGTTTCGCCTGCCATGAAGTGTCAATCACCGACGAAAACACAACAAAAAAGACAGTGATATATCGTCTGCTAAGCGAGAATCTGTGAATGTCTGTTATATCACAAATGATGCAATATACCTTTTTTAAAAGCTGCACCTGCCACCGCTGGCACCAAAAGGCAGTGTGCTGTCGCAAACCAGCTGTAGCTGACGACAGAAAAAGGCCGAGCAAGATAAGGGAGGCAAGCGGGAAGGCCATTGCAAGCTGAGGAGGCACATGACAGAGCCTTGCACGAGACTTCCTCGCGTCGCCGAAATTCGTTTTCCTGTTGTACATAAGCTGACATTGCCTGGTGTGACATCTGGCAATACAATTCCTGCCTTCTGTTCTAATTAAAACATTTTCTCCAGCCAGAAAAAAAAAAAGGTCAAAAGGTCAAAAAGGTTTTTGACCGATCCGCTTGCCACCGGATAATCCACAGACTTCTGACGCCCAGCGTCAAAAGTCTGCGATTGTGGTTCGAGTATCAAAATAATCTGCTCAAATTTTGGTGTGAATGAGCCATTAGGGTTAGGAAAGAGACAAGATAAAAGATTCATACCTTTAACCGCGATGTGAAGAAAGAAAATTGTTGCATACCATGTTCTCCACAACATCCTCTTGAACCACAGGGCCTGCCACTCCACGAGTCTCCATAGCCGCAACAAGGGGTGGCACACCTGCTGGTAGGAAGCATGAAATTGAGAAAATTACTGGTTAACAACAGTCAACACTGGCATCATAGGGCCTTTAAGGTTACACACAAGTGACACCTGGTTGCTCTCCCTTCAGACTGCTTCGCACCCCAATTCCCCTCAAATCTCATTCCCTGACCTTAGTCACCTCAGTTCAGTGACTGTCACTTTTGTTTTCAAAATTTCTCTTCAAGTGCACAATAAGTATTTTTGTGCGTATTTCACTGCTTTTGACGTGGGCACTCACTGTCAACACGCCGCTTCAACAGCTCCCAAATCGAGACAGACTGCTGCTGCTGCCACTCCATATCATACTTTGAGCAGCCTCATTTCACCTATGTACAGCTGCAACTTTAAAGAGCAATGCACATGCTATTCCTGTAAGCAGAACAGCAAATTGAGGCATGAAAATTGACACTGTGTGTAAACATAAAGACGGTAAAACTCCAAACCCAAGCAGGGTTGGCTCTCGCACTACAATTCAGTGCTTCACCGTCACAGATATTGCCTACCCTGATTTCGAATAAGTCTTTCCTGTATCAGCATTCAGTTTAAATAAAAATAACTTACGGAATCACAGAGAATGGTAGCAGCAGTAGTACTCATTTCTGGATACGAGGAAGCTTGTTAAGCACTTAACGCAGGAAATTAAAGCAATGTGTCCATAAAAAAAAATTTTAAACTTTATTTTTTGTTTTGTATACGTTTGTAAGTACGGCGTATGGGCGCCGCCATCTTGCTTGCCGGGGGGGGGGTACTTAGGTGCACTGTGGGCCGTGCCATAATTAGACTACAACGCCGTCTCAAGGCATCGTAATTGGATTATGGCGCAGCTTACGCGCTCTTCAGCTAGGAAGATGGCGGCGCCCAGAGGACGTACCTGCAAATGTGTATATGCAAGCGATTACTAAAGTTATTTTTGGTGCAAATGATCTTCTAAGCAAAAAATTTTTTATGCCGCGAATTTGCGACATTGGGCAGTTAGGCCTGGACAAATAGGTTGTAATAATACTTAAAAAACAAGCGAGCAGGTGATGATTCATGGTAATAAAACCTGAGACTCAGGAACACAGAAGGGGACGAACAGAACACAACGTCTCAAACACAGCTGAAGGTTTATTTGTCAGACACTCGTTTAAAAAGGCGAGCCCCCACGATGCCCCAACCGACGTCCACAGTCCCGATGGTCAAGCCGTTTCCTCCGGTCCAGTCCACGTCAGCAGCCCTCGCACACACACGCAGGCACACATTATTATTATTATTATTATTTATTTTTTTTTAAGGGGAGGGGGGAGGTAGGTTTTTTGGGGAAGGTCGGGGATAAGTAAGTACAAAACGAGAGTGTTGGCAACAGTAATTAAACATGAGGAAGTACATAGAAGGGGGGACCGACGGATAGCGGCACAAAATTTAGGCTTTGAGATTACTTGGCGGTGCATTTTGGCGCACTGGGTGGGCTTCCACATGTGTTTTCGAGGTTTGTGTCTACGTCGGCAACTGTAAAGGGGGCGGGGGGGGGGGAGACGGGAAGGGGGCATATCTGAGTGGTGTGCTTGTGTATGATTCGAAGGCGGGGTGCAAGGAAGCAATGCGAGGAAGTGGGGGATTGGCAATGGTGACAGTGGCGGGTGATAAGTCAACTGCGTGGACGTTCTCATGGACGCTGTGGCGCCTAGCGTGTGTGCCTGCATGTGTGTGCGAGGAGGGCTGCTGACGTGGACTGGACCGGAGGAAACGGCTTGACCTTCAGGACTGCGGACGTCGGTTGGGGCACCGGGGGGCTCGCCTTTTTAAACGAGTGTCTCACAAATAAACCTTCAACTGTGTTTGAGACGTTGTGTTGTGTTCGTCCCCTTCTGTGTTCCTGAGCCTCGGGTTTTATTACCACAAATAGGTTATACTGTTTCACCTTACGTCCGGATGCAGACGACGCTACGTTACAGTCTCGACCTCCTGTGCTCTGGTTTCGGCCGCCCAGGCCTCAGCGTCCCCCTGTCAGGTCCGTCCTGGTCTCAACCTGCTCCATCCTGGCTTCAGCCTTGGTGGCCCTGGCTTTAGCCTCGTTGACCTTGGCTTTGACATTAGTGGCCCTGGCTTCGGCCCCAGTCTCAGGCCCGCTGGCCCTGGTCTCGACATTGTTGGCCCAGGTCTCGCTGGCCCTGGTCTTGCCCTCCTTTATCCAAGCCCCCTTGGACCTAGCTTCGGCCTCTTTAGCAGAAGCCAGGGCAGGCACAGCGGAGACAGGCCCTTGAGCTTGTGATGCAACGTCCTCAGGGTCCCCAGAAGATGCACCGAGCTATAAACAGCAAATATAAGCAGTAATGATAGATTATCAGAGTTGTACAACAAAGTATAACATTGAAAGTCCTAAGCAACTGCTTCCCATAAGTGACCTCTGACAGACCCGCAAAGTGGCATTCCCGTTGTACACCAACTTTTTCTAATGCTGAGGAAAATAACATCATATGTCATCTGCCCTCACAGTGCAAAGGTTACTGAACCAGCATATCTACAGTGTCCAATTACTTCACTGGTCTGAACAGCTCGCAGTTGGCATGAATGAATAATTGATAAGTACACTCGAAATAGCAATATTGACATTGATAAAAATATATCCAACCAAAACCAAGCACCAAAATGGCAACATGATATGAATACCGATATGCTCTCCATAAAACTGACACTTTCTAAAAAAATGTTTTTATACAAACCCTGTGACCTTTCAGCCCCTGGCAACGCTTTTTGAGAAACTTGTCCTCTTTTTCAAAATTGCTTTTTTTTTTTGGGGGGGGGGGACTGTTTTTTTTTGCAACGAGTGATTTTAAGAAAAAAAATCGGCAAGTTTTTTGCAAAATTTCGCAAGACGTTGCGAACGTCACTGCTTGAAGCCGCAGGATCACGGCGTGGTTCATGTTCCGAAGTTCCGAAATTATAAGACTGCGCCATTGTAAACTCATTTCCTTGACGTCACACTTCGAGCAGATGAAGCTCTTGTCGAAAAAATAATCAGCGACGGACTCACCCGGTCTGTGTCCGCCGGAGCATCATCTCGTAGAGTGCGAATCGTCGTCATCGGGGAACACCATCTGTAGCTCTTCCGCCCATTTCGACCAAGTTTCCAGTCGCTTCCCGGTCGTCGGATGCCACTCAAGCCGTCCCGCTCACCTTCGATGACGCAACAGCGAGCGTCATTCCATCGCTCCATCCGGACGGCGCTGCGCCGCCGTGTTGATATGCGACGCACTTCCCCCGCGCGCTTCCTCATGCATGGCGCTCGCTGCCGACGACGAGTCAGAGAAGGCGGGAATGGACGCCGTCAAGTCCGGCATCGCGGTCACCGATGCGAAGCCCGGTTGCGACGCTAGGGTCCGTACGAGCTCACGGTCCGCGGCCATGGCTGTGCTTCCTCGTCGAGTCAGCGGGAACACTGAACGCCCTCTCCTCGATGGCGAAACAATGCACGCGCACCACCGCCCGTGAAGAAGACTCACGTTCGTCGGCGTGAACGTGGCTGTCGCAGCCACCACTGTTCCGGGAAGGCTCAGCGGTAATCCTACTTCTGAATGCTAAAGATTTGGAAGTAATATCATCGAACGTTCATAAATAAACTGGTTTATTTAAAGACAACAAAAACTGACGGCTGATCAAGCCGGCGCCATCTTGATGCTTGATGATTGGATGGATACTACTGCACCACCTTGCAACGCACTTTTTAACATAGGGTAGCTTGCGCCACCTAGCTTAAGTCTAAAACGCGACGTATTTGCAAACGTGGTCGCTCACGCTCACGACTGATAGAAATGCCAAGAACTCAAACGCTTCACGACATCAACACACCCCAAATGATTATGATTTTAACACTGCAATGAATCCACGCGGAGCTCTCAGACGCAGGCACGATGGAGCTTGTTTTTTCTGCGTCGACAAAGCTCAGGAGCACCGATTTCGCGACCCGGTACACGAATACACGAACTGCACAGTTTTATAATCCGACTGCGAACTATCGACGACAGCAGACTGATCGTCGATGTTGGTGGGGCCAATAACACGTAGCACTGATGATTAAACGATGGAATCACAAAAACGGTAGATAGCGTATCTCACTCGCTGTTGCAGGCTGCTCACCACGTTCGTGTCACCAGAGCGAACTGGAAACGACAACAACTACGCTGACACTGCAGTGGCTACCTTTCACATTCCTGAAGATACCAACTGAACGTACCTTTCAAAGTTGTTCTTGCGCTCTTGTGAGGGGTGACCACTGCGTCAACGCAACTATTGTCGTTTCCAGGCGGCTCATTTCCGGATCGCCACGCCGGGGAGCTGCGCGTCTACGGTGTGTGCGCAGCGTATAATGGTCACTACACTCATTCTGGGACGGTGCAATCGCAGACGTAGTCGGTCACGCTTGCCACCGGAACGCTGAGAACTTGATCAGAGGGCTCACGTACAGCACTGAAACACCACAGCGCTCGAAAGAACGCGAGCTGCTGACACCATTTCATGACACAAAGACACAGCGACGAAGCCCAATGTTGTCCTCATTTCATGGTGAGCGCAGCTAAGCATGCTCGGTGCAGGCTCCGATTATCCTTTCAGCGCACTTCCATAGTAAAGTTTTCTTTCACTAAAAGAAACCTTAGGGAGGCAATTAATAAGTCACCGCACGAATACTAACAAGATCCTTCCAGCTTACTTCCATAACGTTCTTCTAGTGCACTAGAAGATTCCCAAGGGAGGTTACTAGTAAGACGCTTCGCATCAACTTAGGAGCTACTTAGGCCTTAGCTAGTTTACTAAATGCATACTATTACAGTACTTACTTCAAGCATACTAAGGAAGGACACTAGTAGTAGAAGCCTACTTCTGGCTAGCAACCTTTAAGGAAGATTTTAGTATTCTTCTTGGGAATTAGTATCTTAAAAGACCGTATAGTGTACTTAGAGTAATCTAGTTTTCGCTAAGGGGCACGCATGTCCGGGTGGTGCGTCATGCGGATCGCCGCGCGGCGCCCAGTTTCATCGCTCATGTGTCCGCTGCTTCAGCTGAAACAGGGCAAAAGAAAGCACTGCAAAAGCTAGCGCTAATGTAGTGCCACCCCAAGTTGAGTCTTAAGCGCCCGCGCGCCCCAGGCTTGGCAGGCTGTCTTTCACCCAGTCTCAGCTAATATTGCCGCGCGCGAAGCTTGCAAAGTAGGCAGCGAGCGCGTGGCCTAACGGTTATAGCGCCTGCCTCCCACGCGAAAAGCCAGGGTTCGATTCCTGGCCGCGGGGACGCCTTTTTGGTGAAATCTAATGTAATGTTCTGGTAAATTCGAGAACTCTGTTGAATGTTCGAGGTTAGAATGTTCTATGCGCGAACCTTCTACGCCGATTGTTTGAGAAGCCCACGCGTGTACAAAAGGGGCTCCGCGTGGCGAGCCGCGGTCAGTTTCGCCCCAGCGTTCGACTCTGCTCTTTCGCCGATTTCGACGCCCGCGACGCTCTGCTGTTATCTTCTGTTTCCTTTTTATTTTTGGGCACAAGTTCGCCCCATTAAACGTTTCAGTTTTCTCAGTTATTCCTTGTTTGTCACCTCGTTATTCGTGACAATATGCCGTTTGTAGCGAGCCGGTCCTGGACTTTCGGCAAAGGCTGTACATACAAGTGGCGTACGATATGAATTTGCACTGTAGTAGATATGTCAGCCTTTTCTACATACTCCTCTAAACAGAATGCACTTGCTCCACCTTTGGAGCGGTGTTTCCATGACCTCCAAAAACCACACTTTGTATAGGCATCGCACCCCCGTCTGGTAATTAGGCAGTTTGCAGATCATGAATGACCACTAAAAGGCGTCTACATAGTTTTTTTTTTTTATGGTACCGATAATGTGATAACAACTGGGGATCAGATCGGGCCGTACACATGTGCGTCCGAGCACCGACTGCGATGAGGCAAGCGCGTTTCCCATGACTCTCCGTTCGGCGGACACCGCGGGCCCCGTGCGCCCGCGGCCCGCTCGACCACAACGCGACATTGGCGACCAATGTTTCCCATTAAAGAGTGTTGGATACTTGGATAATCATGTTTGACACAGCGTTGCCGAACTCCCGCGTGGCAAACGCTGTTGCCGGTAACTGTCGGCCGCGAGATGGGACGCCGGGAGGAACGGTTTTCCCTGGGCATCGGGTTCCATTTCAGCACCGGTGCCGTACGTAAATATAGGTAAACACTGAACGATCTTTTTATACACATATATGTGCCCACAGTTTTTATTCTACTTTCCATGAATTAACAATTAGTGTCTTACCGGCGCACTTTGGTGTGAAGAAGATGATGATGGTGGTGGTAATAATAATAATAATAATAATAATAATATTGAAAATAATAATGTACGTGATTTCAATACGTGCCTTAGTGCTGCGCATTATCTTGTTCATCAAAATAACGTATATATATTAGACGGATGGGGTCGGTTACTGCCGGCTTTCTGAACGACACATGTTTTATGATGATAATGCAATTAATGCAAAGATGCAAGGGAGCTGGACAAGAGTAACGTAATATTCCCTGGAGAAGGAGAACAATGGGGACAAAGGACGAACACAAATCTCCAAACACAGTTAGGTGATCGGTGGGCAACTGAAAAAACCTGCCTGGTTATGGTATGGAACCAGGAACCTCTCCATTTCTAGTGCACCGCTTATACCAACTGACCTAACCAGGACTTAGACGTCACTAGAGCAGACGGGTTTCAACAGCTGCCACCAGTCTAACACCAATAAAGGTGAACGGTCTGCATTTTAAAGTTATGATGATAATGCAAAATATGCAAAGGTGCAAGCGAGCTGGACAAGAATAGCGATAATAATCCCTGGTCCTGGCAGTTCTGTTTGCAATACAGTTGCAATATTTGCATCATCATCATGCAGACCGGATTAAAATGCATGCCGTTCACCCTTGTTCGTGTACCACCGGTATACGACCGAGCTGCTACATCCCACCATTAGAGCAAGTCTAAATGTACGTGGCCTTAGTGCTAGAAAAAGCAGTATCAGCTAAAACGTTCGCTGAGCGCAGAAAAAATTTATATCGTTTGTATACAGGAAACTAAAATGGAGAATGATGACGATATTGAGCCTTCCCTAAGGCCTTTCCTTAAGCGGTACGAAGTGTTAGTTTGTCACGCAGTAGGCTTTTCAGAAGTTTTTTTTTTTTTTTTTTTTATCTTGAAAGCTGTTGGCATCCGTGTATCAAACTCAGTCACGGACGGTTAAAGCCACTTTATAGTGTGCGATTTCGATTTGTACAACCAGGAGCGGAGAGCGGTGTGCATATACGCAACAAGCCGGGCCGAGGAGGGAGTTCGTTTTTTTTCCGAGTTTGCAGACGTACTTGAACTGCGAGAAAGTCGTTGCACTTGCAGGAGACTGCAGTTGTAAAAACATAAATAAGGACACAACATCGGCTAGACCGCACACAAATAAGAGTTTACAACTTCTGAAGAATCTACTAAACGAATATATATTTGAATACATCCCGCAACTAAGGCATACTAAAACAGATTTTCGCTTTACTCATCTTCAATCAGCTGCCGACGCTCGCTTAGACCCCATTTATCTATCCCTCAATTCCATCAGGGAAGTCTCAACGTGCGAGGTAAAGCAAAAGTGGTCACTATAGTTCCCTCTATAAGGAGGAACGCTCTTGTAACCTTTGTTCCTTTAAGAAGGGAGAAACCTTTGTTTTGAAAGCAGTGGAGCAAAGTTCCTCCTTCGCTTGCATCTCATTATGGCGGCCCCGAATCGAGCAATTCGAGTTGAATAAGGCTTAAGAAGGACGCTACGTCTATTGTACGGTGCGAGAGGAGCAGAAAATAAAAGCATTACACGAGCTTTCCGCGAAATGTATTTATTTCGGAAGCAGGCTTCCTCCCCGCAGGTAGAAAAACTTGCGTTTCGAAAGCAGTTAATCAGCATTCTCATCGTCAGCACTGCGATGTTAAATTTAACGCAACCGGCACCCAGTTACCTTGCGCCCTTTACGTCTTACTTTTGATATTGCCCGAGTCACCATTCCTTCGTCCACCGCACACCACGCAGGAGTGGTAGATCTTTCGCGAAACCAAAAGCCGCTCACAAAAAGAGCAAATTCAAAGCAGCATACTTGGTTATTTATTTATTTATTTATTTATTTATTTATTTATTTATTTATTTATCTATTTATTCATACTACTGTCTCCTTCTTTCAGTCAACGTGGCTGCTTTGTGAGCAACTTGAAGGACTGCCTTCCTCAGGACACGTTCCAGCGCTTCGCTGGTATATTCTACGCTGATGCTGGTGGCCGTGATAGAGTGGGGCTCCCGATTTGGGCGGGTTCGACAAAGCTACCTGAACATCTGTTGTTTTTATAGGTTGGGGTAACGATTTATTTTTTGTCTCGTCTTTCGGTTTTCAACAAGCAGATGGTCTTTTCCCACGACAGAAATGTCGTGACCACGGACTCATTGTGACTTAGGAGACTCTGAGTGATTCGTTAAAGCAGCGCTCGGCTTGTTGTCTACTAAACTCGGGTTCTCGAAGATTCAGCCTAGAATGTTCGGGAGTAAGCTAGGGCGAGACTGACTAGGCAAGGTCATTCTGGCGTCCATATCTTTTACGCACGGGGTAGGAATAAACAGGAATATTCTAGATTTATGGAGAAGCGTTCCGTCTCGGTCATACACTTTGCAAAACCCTATTGAAGATTCGTCTATGGAAGCCAGCAAGATTTCTGAAATGTTCTGACGTACCCATCAAAAATGTTTGATATGTTTGCCATATCCGTCCAGGTTTTCTAAGGGGCCTGACGTACCCTTTAATAATTCCTAAAGGGTGCAAGAGGCCCGTCAGAGCTTTTTCAAAGACCTGTGGGGTCTGTCCCAATCCTACCCTTGAAACCACACCACCCATCAGAATCGTTTTAACGGGTTTTTTGTAGAGATCACGTGACCCTTCGGATATATGCATCAGGGAAGCCGCTTAGCCATTTTTGAATCAAGCGGCCACAACGAGTTTTGGAAATTCCGAAGATGCTTTCATGTGTGGGTAGGTGATATATCTGGAATAGGAAACAGGTCATTTTGGGTGTGTGCTCATAGGTCCGTCTGTCACTGCCTGGGTGTCCGGTCGCCAAGGAGGCAACTGGGCCGACTGCCCTATGTGGAGAATTGACGAAGCGCCGGCCGAGCGGCGCTGGGAGGCGGACGTAGGAGCCTGTCCGCTCGGACTTCTTGTGAGGCTGGATCAGTCCACGAGAAGAGCCACCCCGCCAACTTCGGCGCGGCGAAGAAGGGCTTTGCTTCCCTCCGCACGGCACTGTGAAGAGGGCGCAGGGCCAGTCAGGACTTTCTCCAGCGGTCGGCGGAGGAGTTATGCGAGGAAGCCGAGGAGCCCGGCATCGCCATTTTCTGTCAGCGCGTGGGCGGTTTGCTTCTTGTTACCGCTGTGGATATCTGGAACAAACCGGTTTCATCGAGGAAGGTGAGTATGTCTTTCAGGGCTTGCTCATTGGTCTGTTTTGATCCGCGCGGTTTCTTCCTTGGTTCCGCAGGGAACCCCAGCACCGATCGAGCGTCATCATGTTCTGCACGTTCAAGGTGGCTGTTGCCGGTGTCCGCCCACTCTCCGCAAGCCTGGCAGTCAGGGTTTGCGTCCCACCGCATGTAGTGCCTGCGCAAGGGGGTCATGGTACTCTGGGTCCTGAGGCGGTGAATGATGACCGCTGTTCGCCCCTGTTCCATGCGCCTCTTTGCCCGTCAGGCTTCAGAAGCATCCAGCGAGCAAAAAAGATGCCGGAGACGCCGCCACGACGGCATTGGGGACGGCACCGTGACTGTGCTCAGGATTTCTCAACGCTGTAGGATGTTAGTTGCTCGTGTTCGGTTTTCGCTAAACGTGCTGACTGACAGTGTGTATGTGTCCGTGTGACCCACTCGCTCGGTTTTATTAGTTGAACTACCGTATACCAGGAATTTACCCTGTGGCATTGTGAGTAGTCTGAAAAATATTTTCGCTACAAAGAACTCGGTTGTGCCTATTTGATCTGATAGCTTTCGTCTACAGCTTTTTGCACCCGCGTTACGCAAATGTGTGTTCTTACCTTTTTGAGTTACTGCATGCATGTAAAACTTAATGTCTGAATTAAATTTCGAATAACGTTTTAAACTGCATTTTTTCCCTATTGAAAAATCCGTCAAAAGCTTCCAGTGACATTCGGTGGAAACGGGTTCATTTCCACTCATTTTCACCAGAAACCAGCGTAGTTTACCAGTTTTTTGGTGGAAATATTACCGGCCGCCACTTTCAGTTACCAAATTCCGGTGTACGTTTTACCGGAGTCACTCTCGGTTAAAATCCGGCAAAAACTTCCCGTGACATTCAGTGGAAACGGGTTAATTTCCACTCATTTTCACCAGAAACCAGCGTCGTTTACCAGTCTGTGGTGGAAATATTACTGGAAGATACTTTCGCTGAAAGTTTTGCCAGAACCATTTTCGATTACCCGTCGCTGGAATCCTACCGGAAGCCACTCTCGTTTGCCAGACACCGAACTTCACTGGTAGCCGACGAAAGGGAACGGCTAAAGGCAAGGAAGCCAAGACGAGCAGGGGGACTAGCTGAGTTTGTAATGGTGGCCGCCATTGCAGTAGCATTCTCGTGAGTGCGTGTTTGAGCTCGAGACGACGTTGCAATCCTGCAAGAAGTGCGTGCAGCGAACAGTTTTGACGATCCAAAAGGTGAGCAGCGATCACCGGCAACTTGCTATTTGCGACAGGCAAAAGTCGGGGCAGAGCAGGTACGAGACCACTCGGGCGGCATTCTCGTGAGTGCGAGTTTTAGCTCGGGACGACGTTGCAACCCTCAAGAAGTGCGTGCAGCGAACTGTTTTGACGATCCAAAAAGGTGGGCACTTTCACCCGTTTTCATTCGAAACCAGTTTACCTGCAGTCTGTGCGAGATTATTTGCCGGCAAACAGATTTTGCTGTAATTTCATCGGCATCGGGTTTCCAGATTTCGCTGGAATGTCACCGCCAGCCACTTTCGATTCCCAGACGACCCGGTTTTAATGTTACCGAAACGGGTGACTCGCTTCCCTGTTTACCGAACTTCACTCAAAGCCGACACGAGGGGAGGGGGAAGCCGAGGCGAGCCGGGGACTGGGCGTCCTTGGTGCCTCGCTCCAAGGACGAGTCCCCACGCACCCTCTCTCCCTCGCATTGGGTCGTGGGGAAAATGCGAGAAGGTCGTTTTGCTGACTTCTTTTTATTTTTTTTAAGAAAACCGGCTTCTTTGTCCGTCAACGAGCAACGGCCGGCCAGGAACTAACGCTCTGCAGTCTCGGATTCTCGTTCCATGTGTGCGATCTGTATCTTCCAGAGCAGCTGGGTGTGCAGATGAAAAGAAAATATCTTTCAGTGACCTGTTTCTTACGCCTCTTTGTCCGTCCGGCTTCAGAAGCATCCAGCGAGCGAAAAAGACTGTGCCCAAGATTTCTCAACGTCGGCGGATGTTCGTTTCGCGCGTTCGTGGTTTTCGCTAAGCGTGCTACTGACGCCATGGTGCACCCGCGGCGGCGGCATCAGGGACGACATCGTGATTGTGCCAGGGATTTCTCAACGGCGGCGGATGTTCGTTCCGCGCGGTCGTGGTTTTCGCTAAGCGTGCTACTGACGCCATGGTGCACCCGCGGCGGCGGCATCAGGGACGACATTGTGAGTGTGCCCGGGATTTCTCAACGGCGGCGGATGTTCGTTTCGCGCGTTCGTGGTTTTCGCTAAGCGTGCTACTGACACCTGCTGCACCCGCGGCGACGACATCAGGGACGACATCGTGATCTGTGCCCGTGATTTCTCAACGGCGGCGGATGTTCGTTTCGCGCGTTCGTGGTTTTCGCTAAACGTGCTACTGAGATCATACGTGTGTGTGTCCGTGTGGTGCACCTGCGCGGTTTAATTACCGTACGTCTAGGAATTTACCCAGCGGCATTGTAAGTACCTTGAAAGATATCTTTTGCGACAAAGAACTCGTTTGTTCCTATTTGGTCCGATTGCTTTTGTCTACAGCTGTGCAAATTGTTTCACTGGTATCGACCCGGTTAAATAAATACATAGAACCTTCAGGTCTCTGTGGACTAACCACTTTTATTGTTACCGAATCGTCCAGCATCTGGTAAACATGCACCAACCACGGTCCTCCTAAATGGCTTCCGTTGACTTCCGAAAAAGAAAGAAAAACACTATGAATTCCGGCCAATCTTCAACAGTTTGCCAGAGTCTTTGCTGAACATATCATCCTTTCGTGCGGTAAAACGGAATGTAAGAGAATGGTGCCTCACGCTCGCGCAATAATGATTATATCATTACTTAGTACGTATTCGTTGCCTACATTCCTACGTTATTGTTGTTTGTTTGTTTTGTTTCTCTAGTGTTCACTGTGTCACGGTATTTTATTGGCTGCCTGGTCTCACATACAAGCATCTTTGCTTTCGTGGGCCAGCACGCACACATGTATTTTTCGAAGATAATAAAGGTATTATTATATGGTAATCTTCTGGTAAATTGTGGCTTTACTGGAAGCGAAAAGAGTCCCATAATCCAGCAAAATAGATTTTTACTGGAAATCAACTTCCGGTAGAAACCCGGTGACATTCGGGTAAAAAGCCGGTAAAATTCCTGTGAGCCAACCGGTGACATTCCAGTAAAAAATCCGGCGACATTCCGGTAATCTACGGCTTTACTGGAAGTGAAAACAGTCCCATAATCCAGTAAAATAGACTTTTACTGGAAATGAGATTCCGGTAAAAAATATTTTTCAATAGGGTTGTCTATGCATCAAAGTTCTTTGGGTGTCCAAAAGGTTGATGGGCTCGGGGGATAAACTGAAGGGTCTCACGGGCTGAAGGGTATGACGGGCGTAAGGGTTTGACCGGCTAAAGGGTTTAACGGGCTAAAGGGTTCGACGGGCTAAAGGGTTCGACGGGGTAAAGGGTTCGACGGGGTAAAGGGTGTGACGGGGTGACGGGGTTTTATGGGCTGAAGGGGTTTGAAGCGCTGAGAGAATCTGAAGGATGAATTTTCGATGGGAATAACTACGAAAAATTGTCATATTCTTGACGCTTTATAACGAGACGAGTTTTTTATACCACTCTTTCTTGAACAGAACGCGCAAGTGGGATAGTTGGTATATTGTTACCATGTGAAAGTGCCAAAAAGCTTTTTTGACAACTTCATTTTATTTGAAAAAAACGAACATATATATACAAATTTGATTATGTCTCGTTCAACATGAATGTCCATTTCTTACCTAATAAAACCAGCGACGCGGTATTTATGCTCCCATGATCCCCCTTTACAGTGATTTTAAACGCATAAAAGTTTTCCTTCAAGTTTTGGTTTTATTATGCCCTAAATATGTTTTTTTACACGTTCACACAGACATGTACTGTCGCGGACTATATGAGCTGAAACAGCACTCCGGCCTGTTCACGGTACTACCTGCGCCGCCTGTCGCATCGCTCTGTAAACACGGTGCACCATGAGGCCGAGACAAATTCTCATTTGCGCTCACTGCGCCGCTGCGCTCTTCCGGCCGTCTGCTAGCGAAAATATTGGCCGACGGAACCACCATAATGATGCGTGTGCCGTGTAGCTCAATGTTGACGTTTTCAGCTAACATGCATTTTAGTGCATCTCAAAAAAGCGCCGAAGTGAAAAAAATTGCACCATCTTCCCGAGGGGAATTATGGGGTGATGCGGAGCATCGCGGATCGTTATTTAACGTGCATCACGCAGTAGTGATCACACGAACGCGCGCCGGTACGAAACTCATCCAGATCGAAACGGGCGGGGGCGGTGGGGAATCGAACCCAGGAGGTTCCCAGCGCAAGCTTTCGCTCCACGCTCCGAGCTGAGACGCGTTAGCCCACTCGGCCACTTCCTTTTTTTCTTTATTGCCTGTTGGGCGTTTTTTCAGCGTATTTACAAAAGGAGACTAAAACACATCAGCCACAGCTTGGCTGACGCGAGTACATTAAAATTCCTTCAAGGAAACACACTCATCCAAAAGCGACATCCAGTCGGGAGGCTCAGGCCGTTGGCGGTACACTTCGCGAATGTACGCGACACTTTGAATAAAATTTTCTCGGACAGGACGAACATTCGCTTCCGCATGGCGGACACCCATTCTTGTCTTCCAGATGCTATGTAAGCTTAGCACCATAACATGTCACATGGCACACTACCTTCATTTTCGACTGGCAGGAATCGAATGCCGCGCGGGTTTATAGGGAGGGTTTTCTTTATAGTGCGCTGGAGTATGTCCCAGTGGAAAACCGCGTCCCAGCACTCAATAAACACATGTTCTATCGTTTCTGGTTTTTTACATAATAAACAATTGACCGACCACGGTACGTATATTCCTTTTGCCGCCAACCATGGTTTCACATGCAAAGTACCTGAATGAAGCTTGAAAAAAAGGATTTAATGGAGGGTTTAACTGGCATTCTCTTAACCCTCTTCAGGACGTCAAGACCAGGGCCCTCAATATATAATGTTCTGTACAAAGGTACCGGCATTAAAACATCCACCAAATCGTTGTATAGCTTTTTCCGTCGGACAGTACTTAGATAATCAAAAGAAAAACGAACACTCAATATTTGGAAAGAAAGCAAAACTTCCCGCAAATAGCCTCACGGCCCTGCACAAATAACATCACTTGTAGACACGACAAAAATCGGTAAAACATTACGCAAACGAACCTGCATAACTGTACGTAAAAAGTAATGGTTTTGATCTCTCAGAAACATAAAACGAGACACAATTTGCCTCATAAGCAAGTGGGACAGACCTAACCCACCACTGCGAACAGAACGAAACAAATTGGTTCGGGCACATGTTTCCCATACTGAGCCCCAGATGAACACCGCGAATACGCGGTGGAGCCTTTGCACATTGATTCGCGTCATAGACAGCACTTGTAAAACATACCACACTTTTGCAATTAAAAAAAGGTTACAAACCGTCGCACGTGCAAACGTAGACAAATCTCGGCCCCTCCATCCCTCCGTTTTCATCCTGACCCTTTCAGTCTCCTCCTTCCAATACTCCGTGCTGTCTGGATAATGCTCCAGCGGCACGCCAAGGTATTTAGGTGGCAAGGCTGCCCACCTAACATTGAGAAACACTTTTGGAGTGGTGGCCCAGTTGCCATGCCAAAACCCAGCAGACTTGTCCCAGTTGACAACGATGACCGTTTTCTTGCAAAAGAAGACGCCACGCTGACTACCTCCCGAACACTATTCTGGTCAGAGCAAAAACGGCGACATCATCTGCATAAGCAAGTATCTTGACCTCGGAGGCCTCTAACTTAAAACCATGAATTCTTTCATTGTGAATAAGTCGCAAACAAAAGGGCTCTAAATACAATGCGAAAAGCAAGGGTGATAATGGACAGCCTTGCCTTACTGAGGCCCTCACGTTGATACTCTCAGAGACGGACTTATTTACGATTAAGACTGTGGTACAATCTGCGTAAGCCATTTTTAGCCCTTCCAAAATAATCGAACCCACATTTACGTATTCCAAGATATTAAAAAGGACCTTATGGGACACCCTGTCAAACGCCTTCTCGAGGTCGAGTTGCAACATTGCCACTCGACCTTCAAAAGCGTCGCAACATTCAAGGACAGTTCTAGCAGCGTGTACATTTGTGCAAATACTGCGGCCTTTAATCCCGCATGTTTGGTGCGGCCCTACAAGGGACTTGATCACGTTTTGCAGTCGTCGAGCAAGAACTTTCATGTATATTTTGCAGACTTGGACGTAGTTCAACTACTCTACTCAAACTACTGTAGTTTAACTACTTTTCCGAGTAACTTGGTAACTTTCAATTACAATTTTATTTGGGTAATTAGTAGTTTAACTTAACTACATTTTTTAGGTAACTTCTACTCAAATTACAAACTACTTTCGAAATATAGTGCTAATTTTGCTCACCACAAAAGTTTGAGCGCAGAAATAAATAAGACGCCGGCAGATGAAGTGACATTTCCGAGCAAGGGGCCCCTCACATTCTGTTCCCACAAGCGTCCTTGGGCCAAGGTGGCGACGATTAGCCTAAACATAACACCGGCGTGCACGAACGCAGGCAGAGATGCTTAACAAGCCTTGGTCGGGTATTGACCTAATCCGGTAATACACGCAGGCCCCGCACCTCCGGCTGCAACCGTGAAAGACGGGGACACTCCGAGGGTTGTTGTTGTTTTCATGTTGTCTGCCTTTAGTGAGTTCTTCTCAAGCGGTTTGGGGGTTCTACGGGTATGCGCCACTGGAATGACCTCGCAGCTGGGCGCCTGTTCCCATAGTCGCCTCGTCGTCAGCGCATACTCCCTTGCAAAGCCGGACTTTCCCGCCCACAAACTCAGACACGGATAATCCGTTCATGCAAGCACCTTCCCGCTTCAAGCTACAACTGTACGAGCGACGATACTTGTTCACGTAATCCTTCGCGTCCCTCCCATACCGTGGAGGCCGGCCAAGATTCTGAGTAACCCTTGGGAAATCCTTTCGTTGTGCCCTTCGTTTCATCTTTTGTTAAACCAACAATCTTTTTTCTTCAGTAGCGTAGCACTAGCACTGCAACAAAACGCGCAGTCGTCCGGATGATCTCATCGTCATGGCGCGAGACTTGAACCCTTGACGGTCAGGTGCACTCGCTCAGCGTACTCTCCGAACGTCATGGGAATAAAGACGTGCCAATCATAACAATCTCAAGTTGCCGAAAAAAATAAAAAAGGGGGAGCGTTTGTTATAAAAGACCCTCAAGCCTCGGCGAACCTCAGATGTTTCGTCATGGACACCGAAGATGCCGACACTCGCTTACCCGACCCTGTACAGCCTGTTTCTCAAATTCAACGCTGCCGTTCCCCCCAGCGCGTCGGTGGAACGTCTTTTTAGCTTGGCTGGGAACGTCTTTAGGAGGAAAAGGGGAAAACTCTCCGATAAGGACTTTAAAAGTCAATTGCTTCTGCGAGCGATTAAACTATTCTGGTGAAAACGCAAGCCATAAAATGACTGCATTTATTTTAGGCTCGCGGGGTTTTCACGGATCAAAACTGCGGTTCATTTTGCTACCACAAAAATATAAAAAGTAACTTCGAAAGTAACTTCAAAGTAACTCGCTACTTTTTACAGTAGTTAGTAGTTAACTCAATTACTATTACGAATGCGTAATTTCTACTCTACTCCAATTACTTTTGGCGTCGATACTCAGTAACTTAACTTAACTACCTTTTTTGAGTAATTTGTACATGTCTGATATTTTGTAATCGACGTTTGTTAAACTTATCGGCCTGTACGAAGAAACCGAAATAAGCTTTACAGAATCATCCGATTTCGGGATGAGCACTGTGTGCGTTCTCGAGAAAGACGGCGGGATCCTTCTTTTCTGATAAGCTTCAGTCAGGACTTGATAAAGCACATGTGCTGACTGACTTTTAAATGATTTGTAAAAGTCGGCACCCAGGCAGTCTGGCCCTGGCGTCTTGCCACTACTTAGCTCCCCCTCCCAATTCCAATTCCAATTCCCAAACGCTGATTGGCTCTTCTAATCGATTAGAGACGTTCTTTTTATTTATTTATTTAGATACCTTAAGGACCCCCTTGGGGGTATTACATAAGGGGTGGGCACACAGCGTAAAATAAAAGGGTAGAAAACACGCCAAAAGCAATTCGCATACAAATAGCAAAAACACACAAACGTAAAAGTCAAACTATACACATATAGATGGTTCGTACAAACCTAAAGTGGGGACTCTAGAAAGCGTTTTTTTTAATTCTATCGTGTCATGTGTGATGACGACGTTCTCGGGAAGATCGTTCCAATCAATGGCAGTGCGTGAAAAAAATGAATTCTGGAAGGTGACGATTCTTGCTTTGGGGCGTCGTACGTTGAGGTTATGTCCCGTACGACGAAGCCGGTGTTCTGAAGATATGATGTATGATGACCGGAGGCACTGGCTGTAGTAAAATTTGTGGAAAGGAGATAGCCTAGCAAGTTGACGACGGACAGAAAGGACAGGAAGGTTTGCACGGATTTTAAGATTAGTTACCCTAGAAAAGGAAGAGTAATCTGAATAGATAAAACGTACTGCACGATTCTGGAGTGATTCGAGGTTACAGATGAGATAGGCCTGATGCGGCTCCCAGGTGGCAGATGCGTACTCCAGTTTAGGACGGACAAGGGATGAGTAAGCAAGTAGTTTTAGATCAGGAGGGGCTAGCTTAAGGTTACGTTTTAAGAAGCCTAGAGAGCGATTAGCAGTGGAGATAACGTGACTGATATGAGTGGCCCAGGAATGATCAGATGAGAGGTGGACTCCGAGATACTTATAGGAAAGGCTTCTCTGCAGAGGTACGTTATTAAGTGAGTAGGAAAACACGGAGGGGTTTACACGACGTGTAAATGACACGAGCTGACATTTCTGGACGTTAAGGGACATCTGCCATTCTTCGCACCATGCTTGAATGCGTATGAGGTCATCTTAAATGAGTTGGTGGTCCGAAGGGTTAGTTACTTGGCGGTAGATGACGCAGTCGTCGGCGAAGAGGCGAATATGTGGGGTGATTGATACGGGTAGGTCGTTAATGTATATTAGAAATAGAAGTGGTCCAAGGAGCGATCCTGAGGTGACTTCGGCAACAGAGGATGATGACTGGTTAACGGTAAGAAATTGATGTCTATGCGTAAGAAAGCTAATGATCCAGTTCAAAATCGAGGGATCTAAGTTAAGTTGAGTAAGCTTGTATATGAGACGTCTGTGAGGGACCTTATCGAAGGCTTTAGCAAAGTCTAGAAAGATGGCGTCAGTTTGAATGTTAGAGTCGAGGTTAACATGCAGGTCATGGACGAAAGACGCGAGTTGAGTTTCACAAGAGAAGTTTTTCGGAAGCCGTGTTGGGAGGAATGGATATAGTTGTTTTCTAACAAGTAATGCATGATTTTGGTGTAGATGATATGTTCCATTAGTTTACACGACACGCTTGTTAGAAAGATGGGACGGTAATTAGAAGGAGAGCACTTGTTTCCGTTTTTGTAGATTGGGACGATCTTCCCTACCTTCCAGCCATATGGCAGGGAACCAGAAGAAAGTGACTGTGAAAAAGCTTTGCCAATATGACAATAGATATATCTTTAGTATTCTTCAACACTTTTACATTTATTTCATCAATACCCGCTGATGAAGAAATCTTAAGGGTGTCGATGATTTTCACAAAGCCAGCCGGTTCAAATGTGATCCCAACCATGGATGTAGGAAAGGCAGGAGGGTCCATAGAAAACATATCATTGTACTCTTGTGTAAACACTGAACAAAAAACATCCTTGAATTTTTCTTCACATTCGTCATCAGGAACCAAAGAGTCATCGTCGTTTTTAAGATTGATTACAATATCAGGTTTAGGATTAACAACTTTCCAAAACTTTTTTGGGTTGTTCTGCAGCATGCATGGGAGATCAGTATTATAAAATGTTAGTTTTTGTGTTCTGATTGCGCTTCTGAATTGTCTGTCTGCACTATATAACTTATCCCAGTACGAGTCGCGCTCCGTGGTTTTGGCTTTACGAAAGAGTCTCTTTTTTTCGTGCTTAAACGTTTCAGGTGCCATTAAACCATGGAGCAGAAGCGCTTTCGAAAAATGTCACAGTTGGGATGAAACTTTCAGCTAGTTGTTGCATTTTAGATTTGTACATTGTCCAATTTTCGCAGACAGACCGATTATCAAAGTCTATCATAAAGATATCTAGGAATTTTCTTAGCTTAGTATTCATTCCTTGGTAATTCCCTTTCTCGTATAGTTTTACGGTTTTCTGCCGCTTCGATTTTGATTGAATATTTAGAGAAAATGTGCAGTAAATCACCTTATGGTCACTTATTTCGTGTAGGTAGTTTATCGACTTTAAAGAGTCAGGATCAGAAACAAGAATGAGGTCAAGAATGTTAGAAGAGTGGGTGGTTGATCGTGTGGGCTTAGTTGCAAGCTGTGAAAGATCGAAATTGAGGCAAAGGTTAACGAAACCAGTCGCTTCACATGTATCAAGGGGGACTGAAACTGATAAGGCGGACCAATCGATAGAAGGGTAATTAAAATCACCGAATAGCAGAATACTGGATTTGGGATATTAAAGGTACAATTCGTTGAAAGCGTCATTGAGGTTAATTAGAAAAGATGGATCGCTGTGACGGGGTAGGTAACATACACCGATAAGGAGCGAATCATGTTGAACCGTGCAAGAAAGCCATAGCATTTCCAATGGTGAAGAGAAGTTTACTAGGTTGCACACAAAACTATCTTTCATCGTAATCAAGGACCCCCTCCCCGGCCACTTGCCCTATCTTTGCGGAATATATTGAACCCAGAAGTGCCCGTAAAGATTTCTGTATCAGTTACTGATGATGACAGCCATGTTTCAGTAAGCGCAATAATGTCACAATCGGTGGAATCAATTAGGCTACATATGAGACGGTATAGATGGTGGCAGCCAGCTGGTGCGGGTATAACGCCATTTAACTTCCTGAGAGTGAGGCACATAAAAAGGACACCACACACATAGACTCTCTAACACAGCTATGGGTTTTATCGTCGTCGTCTTTGTCTTCCCTCCAGTCTTTCAGCGACTTTTTCCGCGCGACATTTCAAACTGATGTTGTGCACAAATCTGTTCCGAATCGATTGTCGGTTGATCCAAAATAAAATAAAGGCAATCATTAAATAATGTCCCGATGGTATTGTCCTATAACATTGTCCATAACACATTGTCCTATAACACTCCGGTGTAGAGTTTGGTAGAATCCACCGATCCAGTCACGTGGCACTTTGTTCGAACACCACACATCTTATACCGCGAGGCAAAATTCACACGTCAAGGAACCTTTTTCAATATCAGAAAAAACAACCGATGCGTTGCTTATACAGTTTTTTGAATTATTAATTTGTAATGTTTCGAGAATAAGTCTTTTCTTGTCATTTCTTTCAAATTCTAACACGGTACTTTTCTTCCATTCTGGTACACATCCGCTACATTGATCTATATGCTTTGCGACCTCTGAGTTTGGAGCCTTGTTTTTTACATTATTTTTATGTTCATTTAGCCTTATGTTTAAACATCTTCCAGTCTGCCCAATATAGTTGAGACCGCAAGTCATAGGAATCGAATAAACTACTCCTGATTTGCATGGGACTGTCATCTCTTTGTGGGTTATTTGGCAAGTTCTGTTTTTCTCTTTTATAAAAGGTGTTAACCTTGACAACCTAATGTCATTCCTGTACACAGTTGAAACTCCAAACTTTTGGGCCATCGCTTTGATGTTATGCGATACGCCATGATAGAACGGCAACACCACTCTTCTCGAACTTCCGTCGGCAACCTTTTTAGCTTCTTTCTTTCCTTTAGATAGTGACCTCATCACCTCATTTATGATGTCATCATTAAATCCGGCATCTAACAACCGATGAAGTGTTGTTGTTGTTGCCGTTTCAATCTGGTGTATGCACGTTTTCGCAATTGCGTTTTTTAGCAACGATGTTACAATGCCGCGCTTTATGGCTTTCGGATGACAACTTTTGTATGGAAGTAGGGGCTTTTGGCTTTTTTTCTTCCCGTACCTCCAGCACATTGTATCTTCTGCAATAACCAGATCTAAAAATTGCAGCTCGTTTTTTGTTGCTCGTTCCGATGTAAAGGTCAATTCAGGACAGGAGTCGACTAGGTGTCTTTTTGTGACCTCCCATTCTTTTTCGTCTTTTGTGCAAATAAGAATATCGTCAACATAACGCGTTATATATACGTTGTCTTTTCCTTTTGTTCCATGATCGCTGCTCCCACACAGTCTAAAACGTTTAAATAAACTTCAGACAAAATGGGAGCGATCTTGGAACCAATACATATTCCGTCCTTTTGCGTCATGAGGGTTTCTTCTTGTTTGAGCACATTGCATGTCAGGTATTTTTGGAGCAGAAATAGAAAATCCTCAATCGCAATCCCTGCTCTGGATTGAAACCCAACCAAATCTAATTCAAGCATATTCCTGAACCTGTTAAAAAGTATCGTTTTGTTAATCGAATAATATAGATCTTTTATGTCCAGCGACCCAATGTATCGTTTTGTGCCATGAAACTTTCCGATCTGCTCTAGTACTTCTTCGGAGTTTTTGATAGATAAAGATGTTTCAATACGTACATGGGCTAGACATTTCTGCAAGAAAGAGGAAATTACATTTTGCCAGGAACCAATCTCGTTAAGCACTACCCTTAACGGGTAGTTCACTTTGTGGTCTTTTACGAGAAACTTCTTCGTGCACGTATCTTGCCTAACGCTACTGATCTGTCTAGCTAACTTATTTAGGTCACATGCCTGTAGCCGGTTTACTATTTCTTTTTCACTCGTTTTAGATCTGTTGAGCAGGGCTTGAACAGTGCCTTCATCGCCTCATTTACCCTACAACTGAACTCGTCCTTAGATAGTACAGCAAACTTCCCTGATTTGTCCGTTTGTAGACCAAACCTTGAAACGATTAGGTGGAGTTGTAGACCAATCGTTCCAGTTAACGCACAGAAATTTGAAACGACTCAACCATGTCAACAGTGAAATTGAGAGTGTTGGAGGCGTTCTTTTGCTGTGTTAGAGAGTCTATGTGTGTGGTGTCCTTTTATGTGCCTCACTCTCAGGAAGTTAAATGGCGTTAGGCTACATATCTCGTCTTGATTAGAAATCACGCTTCTTATATTTGTGTAAATAAAAAACAGTGGCTTTGGGGGTGTGAGTACATGACTGCGGCAACGAGATCGGGTTAGTTAAGAAGGACACTCTTTTACGGTGCTTGACGCGTCATCAAAGAAGTACCGTTTTTGTCCAATGAGGTGCGTTTTGAAACTTAAGGAAAAGGGCATAGCTTGGTTACGCGCGAAAGTTAACAAATTCCTCCTAGCAAGCTGAACCGAAGGTGAGAAATCTTCACTTACAGCGAAGCTAGTGTCCTTCAACTTTTTACCTTGAGAAAAATTCGTTCTTTGGTTTTATGAAGAGCAAATTTTACAATTATCGGGCGGTTCTGATTGGGACGATATCGACCTAGTCGGTGGGCACGCTCGATGACGTCTGGCATGATGTTGATATCAAGATGTTGTGAACAAAGGTTTATTATTTTCTGTTCCGACTGTGCCCACGTTTCCCTATCAGAGTCAGGGAGGCCAAAAAAAGAAGATTCGAGCGCCGCGATCTATTTTCCGAGTCATCTACGCGTTCAGCCAGAGTCGCTAAACTATCAGTAATGGTCGTCGTGACATCGCGTAGTTCATCAAGATCATTTCGGATTGAATTAAAATTAGAAAACTCCTGCTCTATTCGCGTCATTCTGTCAGACAGAGCGTTGACCGTCTGGTCAGTGAGTGTAAGTTTGTTTTTGATTGCTTTCAGCTCGTCGAGTACAGTTGTTTGGCCGGCGTCAAGTTTAGTCAGCAACACCATCATATCTTCTGTGGTGACAGGGCCGGGATTTACCTCTATATCTCCACAGAGGAGCAACAACCGCCGCACCACGGCAGTACACTCAGACACAATGGCAAGACAACACTGGGGGCCTGGTAGCAAGAGCAAACATCTATTACTACTCTTTTCGTATAAAGGCAGCAGGAATTACGCACCTGTACGAACAAGACGAAGGACGAGTTAGTGCTCATCTTGGTAGCGATGCCACCAGGCCCACACTCCGGCGCGGTCGATGCTTCCTCGTTTATAGGCGAGTCCGTTGCTGTCGATGCCGCTTGGCTTGTAAACTGGCCGAAGATAGTGGCAGAGTTGGAAGCGTCGATAGACAGGCCAGGGGAGTTGATAGCGCCATCATCCCACGAGCAATCAGATGGAGCATACCGCGCACGTGCCGGGCAAAAGCCAGACGCAGCCGCGCGCTCGGCGAAGGAAGCGTTGAAGATCAGAATCTGTACGAACAAGACGAAGGGCGAGTTAGTGCTCATCTTGGTAGCGATGCCACCAGGCCCACCTCCAGCTTCGGCAACAGTGCCAAAAATTCAAACTCGAAACCTTCGTCTATCGGTGCTAACCGCTCAAGGAGATCCCGATAGTGTTCGACAAAAGTTCGCTCGACTGTTTTCTTATCCCGCGTGACGTTGTTCTTATAACAGATTTCCTTAATCTCGTTGAGTTGTGCAAACCCTTTTTCTTCGCTTAGCGCGCGTTTTGTCGGTTGTTCACCCAGCCAAAGCTTTTCACTTCGTGCACGCACTATTGCCCCCCGGTATCTTTCACAATCTATAACTTCCAGCTGGTTTTTAATGTCCCTTATTTCCGGAGTAAACTGGCCAGGTTTCGAGCTTTCTTCGGCCAAAAATGTGCTTAACTGGCACCGCAATGCTTTTTTTCTTCTGTTTCTGATACTTTAGGATGCTGCTTCTTTCCACCGCAACCATCTTTACGTCCTCTTTGAAATATTCCCACCTTACCTCCCATAACTCCTCCTCGCTTTCTTGAAGTTTGCAAAACAATTCACTGACCTTCGAACAAAACAACTCATCTTTGATTAAACTACTGTTCGTCTTCCACAGCGCCTGATTCCAACTTGGTTTCTTGGCTTTGCTGCCAAGGGTGAACATAACCAGTGCGTGGTCACTGAATGACACTGGTTGAACTGTATAATCGTGGCAGGAAGGAATAAGCTCGAGCGACATGTAGGCTCGGTCCAGTCGAGCGTGACTACGGCCCTGAAAATGCGTGAACCTGACGCTGCCTGCAGACGCACAGATTGCCACATCCTCTAAGGCTTTTTCTGCAACCATCTCGTTTAAATAAAAAGCGCTTTGGTCACGAAGATGAGCCCGATTTACTCGATCCTCAGGTGCAAAAACACAATTAAAATTACACAAGACGATAATAACCCGTTCGCAGTCGAGATAAGCACTCAATTCTTCAAAAAAACAACCTACGTTCACTCGCCCGGTTCGGGACATAAACACATATAACCCGCCACTCTCTGTTTGAAAAAGAAAAATAACACAAAACAATTCGACCAGAGGCACACGTATGTACCGTTGTCTCTACAATACCGGTCGACCGACGGATGAATAAACAACAGCCACCGGACGTTCCCACCGCGTGTGACACGCATACATTAAACAAAGACCTAAAGGGTAACACCATACGGTCCGTTGCTACCTGGCTTTCGACTTTGGTTTCTTGGACGGCTATAATGTCCAGCTCATTTTCAGCAAAAAGTCTGCTCAGCTGATACTGTCGCCGTCTCGCTGCCAAGCCCCGCACGTTTATCGTGGCTATGCGTAAAGCCCTTTCTAGTGTTACTGCCATGCAAGGACCATATGGAGCTTACCTCGATCAGGGCAGGTCTGACCGCCCGTCACTCGGCAGGTGTACGCCCACCCTCACGTCGTCCCACGGAATTTTCTGTTTGGAGGCTAACTTGGTCCTCCTGGTGGGTGCTGCCTTCAGAGGCGGCTCCTCCCGGCTTGCTACCCCGGTGTCCTCTCCAACGTCACGAATTCGTTTCATTGCGGGGCCGCTGGCCTGGACTTCATCGGCGTCCATGAGAGCTTCGTCACCCTCCTTTTCAACGACGTTGGAAGCGACTGCTTCCGCGATGCTCCGTTCGGTGTTCCCACCAGATGAAGGATCACGTGACTCAGCCCGTTGCGTCGCCTTTTCAACCGGTGTCGGGTCTTGTGGGACCGGCTGCACGTCGGGCTCAGGCACAGGCTGAACCGTCGCAGCAGCGGTGTTCTTCGCCTCGAACGCACCGGCGGCTTCTTCGGAGTCCGCCTCGTCCATGAGAAGTTCCGATCTATCGTCGCCTGTCACAGGTGCTGCGGCCACCGCGTAGGTCCTGACACAGTCGGCGCTGACGTGCCCGAACCGCCGGCAGACTCCACACTTGGGAACGCGGCACTCCTTACGGATGGGGCCGGTCTGCTGGCATCGTAGGCAAAGGGGAGCCCTGCCCGGCACCACGACGAGGGCCAACTCGCCGGCGACACGCAGCTGGTGCGGAATGTCAGCAGGAGTCACGCCCCCTTGAGACGCAGCACCGCCGTTCGCGTCATGGTACCGACGCTTTGACAGCCGTCGACGCGCCACATTTCCCTGGAGACTTCCAGTGCCTTCCCGTATGGAGCCAGGGCCGCCCGCACGTCGTCGTCCGAGACGTTGAACAGCAACCAGTGGAGCTTGATGCGTACGTCCTGGTTGTTAGGGTCGAGGGTGATGCACCGTCGGCCCTTGACGGTCAACTCAGGAGTAGCCAGCATCCGTCTTGCGCCATCCGTCGACTTGAAGGTCACCAACCATATGTGGTTCATTTGATACGCACCTATGGCGGTGACCTCGGCGAACAGCGACAGTTTCACCAGCGTATCTCGAAAATCTTCTACCCGGTAGGGCCGCCCTTTGACGTCGGCGTGCAAGAAAACAGCGTTTGAAACGACTGACCCAGTTGGCAATGCCGGCAAAACAACAGCGTAATCCTCTGCGTCATCCTCCGACCTGATACCGCGACCCAGCTGGGCCGCCGAAACTGCTCCGTGGGAGCCAGACATCCCATGTCCGTTCACTGCGTTGGCCGGAAGTGGAATTCCCAACTCGGCCACTTCCTCCCCTGAACGCGCGCAGCGCGCTACCGCTGCTTATCACACTTGAAGGAGGGGAGACTAGAGGAGGAGAGTTGCGCATGCGCGCGCGGTGTGAGTAGAAGCGAACGCACGCGAAGTGCACGCAGCTGGTAGAGAGAGAGAGCGGAGAGAGAAATGCGCAGCTGTTGGAGAGAGGGAAGGAGGAGAGTTGCGCATGCGTAGTGTGAGTGCGGACGACGCCGACGCCGACGCCGCGGGACATAGACCCGAGCAAGAGATGCTCCGCATCTAAAATGCGTTGTCACGCTCGTATCTCCTCGGGGAGCGCTGCCTGGCGAAGCTGCCTTGGCACCCAAAAGGAGCCGATCTGAATATCATCGAACACGTTTGGAGCCGCATTAAAGTAGCCATGTCACGGCGTACCCTCCACCGCGCCACTGCACACAAATTGTGAAAAGCAATGAGAGGTGAATGGGAATGGCTTCGGGCCGAGCCAGCCTTCGTGGCCGCGTTCTATAATTTCTTACCATACAGGATGGGAGCCGTGGTCGCGGCTCAGGGGAGAAAAACGCGGCATTCCTTTGTAAGTTTTACTTCGCCCCAGGACCCCCTGAACCGGACTTCTGCCGATTGGAACAAAGCTTGATGCTACGGTTGCGACACACTGTTTGCCGCCGTCAACCAGCGCATAGTTTTGTGTGGTGCCTCCTTAATCCCGATCTTCTGGTATAGTGCACTTCAACTTCCACGGCGACTATTAATCTTTTGTTCCTGACATTGTCCTTTGCGAATATTTTTTCAATGAAATTTCAAGCTCTTCTCCTGGCAAATATTTGACTGTTCGTCCCACTTTATTAAGACTATAAATTTGTAAATAAAACACTGGTGTCTTGTTAGCAACTTGTTTTGTTTGAAACAAAGAGTGCGCCCAGTAAAAAAGAAATGATATTTTTGAACCTTTTCTTACAAATCAAGGTTACAAAACCTTCCCAATACCATGTATGGTCGCCGTTTTTTTAAACAGCTGTGATCAAGAAAAAATAAAGAAAAAGTATATACCTTGGAGCTGGACTAAATCCGGTATACATATTTTGGCCTATATTTTACGATGTCCTACTTTGTGCACGCACTTAATCAAACAAAAAGAAACTGCAACGTATTTTGATGTGGTTTCTAAAAACGATTATGCAGCTGCAATTTAAGATTCTGAAATAGTTTTTCTTCACCCGTCAGCATTTTGTCTACGTGATTCTAAGCGACAGAGTAAAGTATATCAATTCCAAAAGAGGGACGACAAGTGTAATATTTTGTCCCCCTCCCCCGGCCCGCTGTCGCACCCGCCGTCTCGCTTGCAGATGGCCGGAAGAGCGCAGTGGCGCAGCGAGCGCAAGTGATAATTTATCTCGGCCTCAGGGTGCGCAGTGTGTGCGGAGCAAGGCGACAGGTGGCGCAGGTAGTACCCCCGCCAGCCGGAGCGCTGTTTCAGCTCATATTGTCCGCGATAGTACACACCGGACGGCAACGTTCCCCGAAGGATACCTCCTTACAGAAAGTTCATGCTCTCCCACCTTTTCATTATTGCATACTACCTGTTTGCCCTGCGCACATATTACCCTCGATTCCCAGATTGTCCCAACATCTCAAATATATTGAGGGCCGATTCGACGTTCCGTGGTATTCACAGCACCATTGGAACTGTCTAGCGCATGCCCAAAAGTCAACATGAATACGTGCAAGGAAAGCATGTGCACAAAACAATACGCGCACATATATAGGATGCACCACCTCGGTAGTCTACGAAATAACGAAATACCGTGGGCAATCGTACTTATGGTGAACCGCTTGAGGTATTAATGAAAAGGGCGCAAGAGTATCAAGAACGCCAAAACAGAAAGGGAATTTTTTAAGGCTTTTAAAATCAGGTTAAAGGGAGATGACGGGTACATCATCGCGTAGTCACTCGTTTTATCAAATAATAAGAATAGATTCATTTCGAGTGAGGTATAATCATGTGTGTATATTGTATGTTTGTGTTTTTTAAATAAAATTGAGTTTTAACTTTCTTCTGTATCGCTGGTCGTGTTCATTCTTACCTTATTGTCTTCGTTTTATTGCACTTTCAAGTAGTTACTCTGTTTATTAGGCTGTTAGAACATTTGCCATACCCACGGTTACGATGAGAAGAATAGGCACTTCTTTCACTCAGTGATTGTGGGGGGGTGATCTGAATTAGCTAGTTAAAGTTAATTGGTAGATAATGTATTAATTTAGATAGCTTGGTCTTTCATGCGGTGTTTTAAGTAATGTATGGTTTCATTCTGGAACATTTTATTTGGACTGACTTGAGAAAACCTACTGTAAGCCAAATGATTACTTGAGCTTCCGAAATTTTGGAGGTGCTTGATTATAAACAGGGTTGGGCAGAAATACTTTAAAATGTATTTGGAAATAGAAATACTGGGATACATTAAAATAGTAGCTGAAATACTCATACTGAAATGTATCTGTAAAAGTGTATCGCGATACGCATCGGAAACACATTTCAAAAAGAGGCAAAAAGTATTTGGAAATACAAATACAGGAATACATATTAGGGAGGGGAGAAAGGCAAATACAGAAATACTGATACAGCAATACATTTTTCAAATTTGTTTGAGACGCCGAATGAGATGAAGCTTGAAGTTTGAAGTGGAAGTTTTTGATCCTGAAATTACTTTCCCGTAGGTTTGGCACTTTGCCTTGAGGGTGGCGATTTCGGACGACGAGCAGTCTTCAATGGGCTCAAAAAAACGTTCCATCAAGGACTGACCGCGGTCCCTTTCCTGACATCCTGTCTGTCTGACGAGGGATGCGAAAAGACATCGACCTCTAAATAAATTCTATGTCATCCTAAATCCCATCATTACGCCACCACGCCTCTGTCCAATAAGGACGCCCCTGTCAACATTTATCACATGACGTCATGGTGGAACGAACTGGTATTCTTTATCTGTAGCTGTGGTCTTGAACATGAAACTTTATTAGGCTGCTATATGAAAGGACAATACGTACTTTCGTTGTAAATTACCTCGTTGAAAGTCGTGCAGGCCGTGTCATTTGGAATTTTCAAGAATAGTGGACCACATGAAGCATCCTGAAACACATGTCTTCTTGTGTTACGGTTGAAAAAATGATACTGTGGCATCCCTGTTGGGAAGGTCCTTCCTGCCAACCCTCCGCCACTGACGCTTGGATTGCAGTCCTCAAGTTTCGTCTTGCATACTCCAAATATAGAGACCTCGTGGATTGCGACCTGATATTGCTGGCACAGGTGCGAGCTCTCCGAGAAACAGCGCGCTCGGGACGAGTCGCAGGTGTACGAAGTCTGGGTCAGCACAGCGAGGCCACGTCTGACCTTCCTGGGTTTCGGATCACCAGAGCAGCGGGTCACTTTCCCGTCGGCTGATGACGTACCCTTGAGCCGTGCAATATTACGGGCGCAGCCGCAGACGCATTCGAATATGTGTTGAACTTCACTGCGTGAGTCATCCTACTATTTCAAGTCAACTACCGCCAGGCTTGTGCTGCAACGGACTGTGACCCAGCTTTGCCGGCTGGGTGTACAGTGTACGCTAAGGCAAGAGAGACGGTTAGCAGCGGGGTTTGGATGCCAGCAAACAATGACTCAAGAAACCCCTACCTAAGGACCTGCGGCACAAGATGCTCTGACTCCACTCCTGGCACGCCACCTGGTTCGAGTCCCCGACAACGGACCACTTTTCAAAAGAGAGAAGAGGCCGCATAGAAAAATAGTTTGGAGGATCGGAAGAAAACTTGGTCAGCATGGTAACAATGCCCCAGCATCTCCTTGACCCAAGTGCCGTCAGAAGTAAAAAAAAGCGTTTGGATTTGTATTTTTAGTTTGTGGGGGGGGGGGGATATTTCTCAAGAAATGTAATGAAATACATTTCACCCTGATTGTATCGCGATACAATGGAGCATTCAAAATGTATTTCGATTCAGGGATACAGCTACTGGTGAAAAAAATGTATCGCGATACAGAAATACAGATACGAAATGTATTTCTAAAATACTATCGCGGTACATTTGTATCGCGATATTGCCCAACCCTGATTATAAAGACGTTTTCAGGGACCTGACACTTACTTTATACACACCGACTCAAGTTCCCAAACAACTTGTTCTTTAATGGAGCTGCACATGCGTGATTAGGTTTGGGCTAGAAGTGTAGTGTCGCCATCAACTAATTTATTTATTTATTTCTAATACCCACAAGGCCAGTTAGCATTACAGAGGGGAGTTTGGGTTAGTAAGGCGATTATATATAATGCTCCGAAACAAGGTGCCGACGCTGATGGGGACGATATTCTCCGGGAGGTCGTTCCAGCTCACAATGGCGTCCGGAAGGGCGGAATAAAGGTTGGCCGTTGAGTTGCATTTGGGCCGGAATACCTTGCAGGGATGATCGAACCTCGGAGAGCTGTAAGTAGGCGGGTGAAGGAGGGAGTGATGTAAAGTTGGGTGGTAATAAATCTTGTTCAGACGACACAGACGGGAAATGTTACTACGAACAGAAAGGTTGGGGATGTCAATCTGGGCTTTCAAGGCAGACACACTGGAGAAATTTGAGTAATCAGACTGGATGAAACGAACAGCGCAATTCTGGACAGACTCAATTTTGTTTACTAAAATTAGTTGATGAGGACTCCAAATCGAAGATGCATATTCTAATTTAGGGTGGACAAGGGTAGTATAGAGAAGACTTTTAAGGACAGTAGAGGCAGACTTGAACTTGCGGCGTAAATATCCTAAACGGCGGTTAGCCAATGCTATGATAGTATTAATATGAGTATGCCAGGAGAGATCAGAAGTAATGTGAACACCTCGATACTTATACTCACCGGTTTAAGTAAGGGCTGTGCCATGGAGAGTGAGGTTCTGCTGGGGGCAAGATGGAGAACGGAAGAAACACATGCATTTACATTTATCAATGTTAAGAGTCATCTGCCACGTAACGTACCAGTCGGCTATTTGAACAATGTCTGTTTGTAAAGTTAGGGAATCATAGGTGGTTGTTGTTTTTCTGTACACAAGACAATCATCAGCGAAGAGACGAAGAGAGGAAAGAATGTGAAGTGGGAGATCATTTATGTATATTAGGAAAAGGAGAGGCCCAAGGACAGTTCCTTCAGGGACGCCAGAAGTAACAGGAATGGCAGTGGAAGTTGTGTTGTTAGCATTATAGGCTACTGACGTCACTTTTAACGTCGCAAGCTGCCGCCGCCACGGCAGCTTGGGCAACAGTAATCTTCACCGGGAACATATGCGGTGAGGGCTACGTGCTTCGCATTGCTTTCACGAGCTCCTTATCATTCAATATATGGTTAGGATGCTTGTTTTGTGGTTATTCTTTACTGAAACGAATGCTGTGCTGTATGTTGTATGCGTGGTGTTTGTACGTTTCGCTTCAATCATCTGAAGTCTTTATTTTTGTGTGAGAACTCTCACACGAAAGCACACGTGGGGAGAAGGAAAGTGCTTCGCAATGTTCGCAGGCGCCGTTATCATCCATTATGCGGTTCGCACTTCACACGAGGGCTTCGAATGACGTCAATCCCTTTCGAAGCAGCTGCGAACTTAATCTTTACCGGAACGCGTGGGAGGGTGTTACTATTGTTCACACGCACCTCATCACCCATCATGTGGTTTTGATGTTTGTTTTGTGATTTTCTTTATTGAAACGCATACTGAGCTGTATGCTGTATGCCTGATTTCAAAGGAGATATATGCTGTTTTGCCTTCAATTGTTCGCCGGGAGTGTTTTGCTTACAACGCCAACGACACAAAAAGTTCCTTGGCTGGTCGAGGAATACAGCTTCGCTGCAAAACCTACCGAATTAACTGAGAAAAGAAATGCGAAAGCCAAAAGGTTACACACTGCAAGCGCGTAGCAGATTGCAGCATGCGACTCTTATTTACCGGGCAGTGTGAGCTGGACTACGTTATCCCTTTGCCCTGTTTTGTTTTTAATTCCTACCAAGGCTGCTAAAGCCAATAAACGAACGGGTAACAAGCGGCTGAAAAAAGTGACTCTTTTCTTTTAGAATTAGTTTCGTCATGTTGCTTCCGCTTTGTTTGTTATTGACTCAACACCGACGGCGACCACTACCTGCTCATTCTTAATACTCCTACTAACGACCCGCGCGTGAGACGGTCGAGCTGCCGCTGCTTTTCTTCTTTTTCTTTTCCATAAGCGCCGCAACGATTGTCGTCGTCGAAGGACTTCTTTGCTGGGTGATTTGTATCTTTGTATCGTCTGCTAACATGTTTGTTTTACTCGCCGTTGCTCGCGACTGTCCCTCCTTTCTTTTTACTTTCGTCTGGAATGGGGATCCCATCTTTCCTGCAAAGTTCGAGAAGTGCTTGCACGCTCAGTTTTCCCGTTACTTTCTGTTTCTGTTATGCTGCAGCGGCTGGTGTGCCTGGAAGCTTGATCTTGAAATGGGGCTCGGGGGACTGCAGTGGCTTCCCATAGTCCAGGAAGTACGTCTATGTTGTCACCGCAACCTTCAGAGGTGCAGGTTCCCGCTGCAGCACCTGCACATACCCATACAAAAATGTCCTATGGTCGGCTATAGAAAATTCTTTGTATGGTTGGCTTTAGCTATTTGGCCCAATTAGCTAAAGAATTTTCTATGGCTGTCTATAGGATTCTTTATGGCTGCCTTTATGGGCTTCTTTAGCTTTGTCTATGGCCCTATCGCTGTCCAGCAATAGCGCTCTTTAGCTTGTCTAATGGTTGGCTAAAGACTTCTCTATGGCTTACCCTATGGCTCTTTTTAGCCAGCAAACTCAAACAAAAATTTTTACTTCAAGTACCCCCGACTTGTGAACGTTACATGATCGATATACACACATGTCTGAACACACAGAATACACAGAACACAAGCAGAACATTGCCCCACAGAACAACAACAACACCAGCGACACCGGACCCTCTCTTCATATGCTACGTTCGCACTAGATGTATATATGGTTTTGTTTGAGCGTTATTTTCAACCGAATTATTTCTATAGTTATGAGAGGATTTGTGAACTCGTCAAGTTAGACTCGTTACACAACAGGAGAACAATTCGTGAACTGACATATTTGTATAAGATTGTAAATGGTATAATTGATTCCCCAGAGCTACTCAGTCACATCTACCTGCGCGTTCCTCGTAAGTCTTGTAGACTTCCTACTTTGTTTTACCCTATCGACTTTTACCGTGCTGCACCCATGACACGCCTGCAACTAACTTATAACCATTTAGAACAGATTTGTGGGAATGCTAGTCTTGATATTTTTGATGAAAAGCGTAAATTTCGAAAGTGTGTTGAGGCTATTTTTTTCCTAACGTTTTGTTTTTATCCTGTTTAACATTTTTCTACTTATTGAGTCATTGATAAGTGCACCACTAGGGAGGCGTTAAGCTGTTGGTGGGTCACTGAAAATAAGAATAAATAAAAAAAATAAAATAAAAATAAATAATTTTTGAATCCGACTTTGCCGGTGACCCACCATTTGTCGCAAAAACACGGAGAGGCGAAGCGAATATTACTCGTACTTAATACATTATTTGAATTGTCTCTTGGAAGAGCCCCCATCTCCTAATTCAACATTCTGAAAAAGCAAATGTAGATCATTAGGCTAATTAACTAAAATGTATTAATTATCTTTTAATAAGTTTGATGAATCACGTTGACAATGCAGTGATGACATGCAGTACACTGGTGCTGAAGATCGCAATCAAGCTATTGCTTGATTGCAGTGTTCGGCGCCAGTGTAATTTATTTTCACTTTTGGGGGTAATAAGTAATTTTAATTGTTGCACAAGTATTTTAATTAATTTTTCAAACAAACAATATAACTGGTTCTCACGAGTCGTTTTAACAGCAGAGAACATATCTTGGGTCATGGTTTGTCACCGGCATTACATAAATTTAGTATTGATTTAATTTCTAACATGGAGTGTTTTTACTAAAAAGTAAGCGCCAGTAGTGATTTTCTATAGGCGTGGAAAGAAAATTTATTGGTTCTTAGTCTTTAGACTCGGGGCCATAAATTTTTCTATAGACGGGTAAAGACAATTTATTGGTTTCCAGTCTTTAAACTAGGGGCCAAAGAATTTTCTATAGGCGGGTAAAGAACATTTATTGGTTCGCTTGTCTTTAGACATGGGGCCATGTAATTTTCTATAGGCGTCTAAAGAAATTTTATTGGTTCCCAGTCTTTAGACTCAGGGCCATAAAATTTTCTATAGACGGTTAAAAATAATTTATTGGTTCCCAGTCTTTAGACTTGTGGCCATAAAATTTTCTATAGGCGGGTAAAGAAAATGTATTTGTTCCCAGTCTTTAGACACAGGGCCATAGATTTTTCTATAGCTGGCTGTAGCTGTCTTTATGGATTTCTATGCCGACCATAGAGGACCATAGGGGGTGATAGCCTGCCATATAATTTTCCATAGACGACCATAGACCATTTTTGTATGGGATAACCACCCTTGCGCAAGAACCCGAAGCGACGGCGCGCTTCCGGGTACCAGAGGTTTTCTTTGACTTTCAAGGTGCGTACCTCTTTCTCTTCTTTCTACGTCTTGCAGGACCGGGAACGCCCTCAGTGTTTATCACTACAGTTCCCACAATGGGTTTCATTTGAGCAATCGTCACCACAATGGTCATTGTTACCACACTTGGCACAAGTGGCTTCACCACGGCAGTTCTGAGAGCCGGGGCTAAATTTCTCGCCGTTGAAAGACGTCCGCGGGTTAGGCACAAAGGGCCGAACTCTGCAGTGTGGGTACCCAGCCTTTACCGCCTCGGGAATTGTGGAGGATTTTAAAGTTAAAACTATGTACTTAGTTTCACGTTCCTGGCCATCACGACGCAGGTCCTTGCAGCTCCTTGCAGCAATAACTCCTGGGTCAGAATGGCCCTCAGCTATTTCATTGTCAGAAGTGTCAAGAAGGTCATCCTCGGAGGCAAACCCTTGGACGTAGTTCAAGGTTCGGTGAGTGTGACCGTGACTTTATGGTTGGATACAAAATTCAGAGCAAGGAGTACAGCTGCCAAGATTCGATTTCTAGGTCTCGAGATGGCATTTTCTTGGCTTCGAATTCCTCAGCGAGAAAACCTTAGAGTGTTTTTGCGACAAGAAAAGGAGAATTTTCGTAAGCTTTTTGTCACCCTCAGAGTGAAGGACCAAAGACCAAGAAGGAATACACGGCATGCTCATTCAGCCTTTAGCTTCAGTGCGGCCTCTTTTAGGGAGCCGATCGAGAAAGGTTTTTGTGTGGGAACCCATAACAGATAATAATAATAATAATAATAATAATAATAATAATAATAATAATAATAATAATAATAATAATAATAATAATAATAATAATAATAATAATAATAATAATAATAATAATAATAATAATAATAATAATCCTTTATTTGTCTCATGCCCCAGAACAACCTATTGGTTACAGTGTGGTGGCACATAAAAAGTTTAAAAAAGGGGAAAAAAACAAGAAACAGCGCACAATCTTAAACGACATATGCTCTCGAAATTAAAACATTTCACAAAATCAGAAACCAAAAATATGCATATCAAGCAGTCGCTTGAACGTAGCAAAATTTAAAAATATGTCTACATGAGTCGGAAATTCATTTAAACAAATTTGCATTCTAGCCAAAGGGGAAGGTCTCGATTGGATAGATGTATAAAACACGCTTAAGTTTCTAACGGAGAGTGTTCAGGGCCCGAGTGCACCAACACCCACAGAGCCCAACAAGGTATTAGGTACTGTGCCATAATAAGGAAGGCTTGGCTGACACAAGTACTCTGCAGGTGCCGGACCTGTTCACGCCCAAGGTTGGCCCTTGACGCGTAAGGAGGTGAAAAGGGAAGGAAGAGAGCGTAGAAGAAAATAAAAGAGGTAGAAATAAATGTGAAAGATAAAGAAGAGGGTAGAACAGGCGACTGACTGTATTATCGTGGCCTTGCCAAGCCAGGACACCCGTTTACGAGAAGGGTCCTAACGTACCGCGGGTTCAGCTCAACCACCAGTATCCCCTTTTCCCCTGCCTGGCATGGGTGGGCGAACCCTCATGGCTCGGGATTTGTGGTGACGCTAATCACCAAACACCAATAAAAGCAGGTACCCCTGCGTGTTGGTATGGGGGCCGACGTGGCTGGGGTCCGTGGTGACGCAACTCACCAAGCAAGTAACACGTAAGTTCAAGGCGCCTCCTGGGGGCTGAATGATGTAATGATTTTTTTTTTGTAAAAACAGTGTTATCCCAGTAATTCCAGCAACAATAAATCACCTAATGCACTTCCGTTGTGTAAGCATGATTTTATACCAAATAAATATATTCACAGTTTAATTGGGTTCTCAGTTGAGTAATACAAGCGTGCACATGTGGCTCACTGGCCACCCTTCAGCATGTGTTCCAATCCTACCAGAAAGACGTGGTTTAGTTTCGCAGTAACAAAAACTAGCCAGTAACCACAGTATATCCAATAAAATCAGTAGCATCAATAAAGCAGCCTGGCCAATAAAACCAGTATGGCCAATAAAACCAGTAAGATCAACAAAAGCATTATACCCACTGTAAGGATCGACCAAGGGCTCCGCGGGTGGGCCGCTAGCACCAGGGAGATTTGACTGGTGGGAAATTGTTGGTGTAAACACTTCCCATGGTCGGGCCACCTCGAGAGACAGGCGTACTTTACGACGCGAGGTTCGGAACGCTCGTTTTCTGCCGAGAAAATCGGAGCGGCGTTCCGGGCCTGGGAGAACGCAGTGGCTCTGGCCGGCACTGTTTACACGGCGCGTTTACATCGGTTTAGTCTTTCTCGCCCGAGTGTGGAGGGTCGCGGCAGAACGGCGACGTCAGACCACGTCTGGCAGAATGAATTACGGGATGGCTCACTTAGTCGGCGCTATCCACACTGGGGTCGGTTCTCCGCTTCGCCTTGCGAGTAATGGTTTTGCTTGCATCCGAACCAGCCCGACCTTTGACCGTGAGATGTACACAGACCGTGGGTTCCCACCCGGGAATATAAGCAATTGCCACATGGCGAGAAAGTGAGCCGATTGGTTGGCAGTGGGAAACGCCTGTCTCACGACGCGTCGAGGATTCGCCGGTCCACTAAAAGGGGACGGACCAACGAGTGACTTTGATGGGAAACTCAGCAAGTGAGTTTAGTTTGTGCTGGGGCTCGAGAGCTGTCGCTCCGTAATCGAGTCAGGTCGTGGGATTCCGAGGGACTTCTGTCCCCGTAATCGGGACGTAATCCCACGAGCCAGCCAACTCCCGAGCTTGGATAAGCTAACACCCGACCACCTCCTTCCCAACCCCGTACAGGGGAAGTTATCATTTCGCAGTATTATTTCTCTTTATATTTTCATTCGCTACAAAAGTATTAAATTGTTTATTGAAACGTAATTCCTAAGTTCAACTGAATTAGTCGTCGACGGCCAAGGGAAGCAACTTCGTCTCCGGCAAGACCCGCCCAGCTTCCCACAACGAAGTCCGTCACCCCATCCGGACCTGGCAATCCGGACGGCGCAAGGTGACCGAGAAACGAAAGAACCCGTACTGGCGCAGTCGACAGGATTGGCTTCGACGACATCAAAATACAAGAAACATCATCGAGCGGCAACAGAACGACTACCGCAGAGAGCCCACACATCAGAGACCGATTAGCGTCAAGCGAGCCCACTGTCACCCCGTGCCATCCAGTCCAAGGGAGACTCCGCGGCGCCGGTGAGTGGAACCTTCACGTTTCTTTGGTGTGTGCGCAGACGTAGGAGTCAGTTGGCAGGAAACGATGAAGAAATCTGGGGATAGAGCGAAAACTGCGGAAAGGGACAGAGGGACCGACGGAGGAGCGGAAGGGTCAGAAAGTCGGTCCGCCGACGAGCGCGCTGCCCATGCGCACGCGGAAAGCATGCTGCGCATGGAGCATGCGCACCAAATCGCCGTGCTGAGGCTCAGACTCGAGAGCCAGGAAAGAATCGCGGCAATGCGTGGACAGTGCGTCGGTGGCGTAGCTACCGTGGCGACCGGAATGGGCAGGCAAGACCCAGAGACCGATAGTACCGACGCGGGGGAATGTGGGTCAGACCACACTGGGTCAGACGGCCCGCCCGAACTCGCGGAAAAAAACGCTGACGGCGGGGACGCGCTTCCCGACGGGGGAGAGAGAGGGCGGTTCCTCGAGTTGCAAAGGGGCGACGAGACCCTCCGCTTCGCTTGGGCGAACGCGAAGGGTGGCGGGGGCGGCATGTTCGTCCGCGATCGACTGTTGTTTCACAAGGACACAGTAGACGGAACCAGGGTGGCCCAGCTGGTTTTGCCCAGGGAGAGGCGCGCCGAAGTTTTGGAGCTCGCCCATGAATCTCTCTGGGAGGGCCATCTCGGGTGCAAAAAGACTAAGGTGAGGATTAAGGGCAGCTTTTATTGGCCTGGAATTGACGCTGATGTCCGAGAGCATTGTCGTTCTTGCCATGGCTGTCAGATTAGGTCGGACAGAACCGTGAGAGACAGAGGTCCCAGTTACACCGCTCACGCGGCCGGGGAGACCGTTCCAAGTCGTCAACATCGACTTAATTGGCCCACTTGACGTTGCGTCGGCCAGGGGACACAAATATGCGCTGTGTCTGATCGACCTTCGCACGCGCTGGCCAGAGGTAGTGCCTTTGCGTAATCTCACGGCAAAGGCGACTTGCGACGCACTGCTGGATATTTTCAGCCGAACCGAAATACCACTGACTCAGCGCTGCGCCCACCCGAGAGCATGGGTGGTTCCACTTGCCGCGCGGCCTGACTCATATATCTCTAGGAGTGTGGCCTTTGCTGCTGTGTCCGTGCGTGAAGAGGATACTTCGTCAAACCTCGTGACCGCTGTGACTTGAGATTTTCCAGTGCACGAGCCTAGAGACAATTGTTTTGCGAAGCATTTTTTTTGTTGTTGCTTGTTTCGAAGCGCGGATATTGCAGCAGGCGTGTTCTGCTCAGCGTTTCTTTTTTTTTGTTTTGCGTATACGTTGATGCATGCATTGTGACATGTGCGCGTATTTTCTTTTATAGTGACGTACTGTCATTCAATATGCGGACATTGCAAAGCGCGTGTCTCATGGATTTTCTTTTACATTTTGGTTTCTGTAACGTTGAAGTGCTCGGTTATGTGTATACGTATTCATCTTCAGTGTTATGCGCTTATGTTTACGAAGATAACCTTTCTTTTTTTACAACGCTACTTGCGTCTTTTGCACCGTATGTAGAAATGCGAATGATGTCTTCGATCCTTTTTTATATGTTTGACTCTTAGATGTTCTTTCAGTCCAACAAGAGTCTTAAGGGGGAGGTGTAAGGATCGACGAGGGCTCCGCGGATGGGCCGTTAGCACCAGGGAGACTTGGCTGGTAGGAAAGCGTTGGCGTAAACACTTCCCGTGGTCGGGCGACCTCAAGAGACGGGCGTACTTTACGACGCGAGGTTCGGAACGCGCGTTTTCTGCCCAGAGAATCGGAGCGTGCGTTTCGGGCCGGAAGAACGCAGTGACTCTGGCCGGCGCTGTTTACACGGCGCGTTTACATCGGTTTAGTCTTTCGCGCCCGAGTGTGGGGGGTCGCGGCAGAACGGCAACGTCAGACCGCGTCTGGCAGAATGAATTACGGGATGGCTCACTTGATCGGCGCTATCCACACCGGGGTCGGTTGTCCGCTTCGCCTTGCGAGAAATGGTTTTGCTTGCATCCGAACCAGCCCGACCTTTGACCGTGAGATGTACGCAGACCGTGGGTTCCCACCCGGGAATATAAGCAATTGCCACGTGGCGAGAGAGTGAGCCGATTGGTTGGCAGTGGGAAACGCCTGTCTCACGACGCGTCGAGGATTCGCCGGTCCACTAAAAGGGGACGGACCAACGAGTGACTTTGATGGGAAACTCAGCAAGTGAGTTTAGTTTGTGCTGGGACTCGAGAGCTGTCGCTCCGTAATCGAGTCAGGTCGTGGGATTCCGAGGGACTTCTGTCCCCGTAATCAGGACGTAATCCCACGAGCCAGCCAACTCCCGAGCTTGGATAAGCTAACACCCGACCACCTCCTTCCCAACCCCGTACAGGGAAAGTTATCATTTCGCAGTATTATTTCTCTTTATATTTTCATTCGCTACAAAAGTATTAAATTGTTTATTGAAAAGTAAATCCTAAGTTCAACTGAATTAGTCGTCGACGGCCAAGGGAAGCTACTTCGTCTCCGGCAAGACCCGCCCAGCTTCCCACAACCAAGTCCGTCACCCCATCCGGACCTGGCAATCCGGACGGCGCAAGGTGACCGAGCGACGAAAGAACCCGTACTCCCACCTTAACAAAGAAACACCAAATAACGCGTTTGTGTGTTAACTGATGCGACGCCAGACATATTAGGCACATGATTTGGGACATTTTAACACCAGTGCTGATGGATGCTATATCAATATTGGCTTTCATGAATGTGTTTAATAATGATGGCAAGGTTTTATGATATATACGAACAGGCGTTTGTTTAAAGTAAACGATACATTACAAGTGTGATCTGTAATCCCAACTATGGGGCGTGGAGAGAGGTGAGTATGCTGTGGATACGACAATGATCTCCTGATTGCGTCGGATAAACAGCTGACGCTGTAAAACTTAAAGCAAGAACGTTTCCACACGGGAACTGTGGGTGCGGCGCATCCGTTGGAACATCGTCCAATTCTACGGAAATTAATTGTATGTCTTTATTTTTCAAAGTGTTTCAAGTACCTTCCTGCTTTTGAAATAGTTTAATCTATGCCGCCATAGGGCACTTGTGAGGTAAAAATACTCAATATCAATTCTATATATTGTGTATATATTTGATATTTAGGGAACATTCCGAACTTTAGTTTAACTAAGACAAACATATTGTTAGACGTAACAACTAAATATTTATAATTGTTTTACATTCATTTCTTTAGAGCAATATTCTAAAATACATCAAATTGATGTTTGAAGTTTGCAGAAATAATTTTTATCTCAATAATGAATTTTTGTGTCTTCTAAGGGACCTGGTAACTATAAAATATCAGTATAAAATTTAATAGAGTGTTTGTCTGACGCCTTTTTGGCCAGATGCGGGCTTGATAGTGCTTCGCTGTACATCTGCCCTGTTGGTCATTTTTGAATGAGCTTAATTGCCCAGTACTGGTAAAGAAATAATAAGTTAGTTGCCAGAAGAATTAAGACGTTCACTTCAAATGGGCGACCTTTGTGAGTCCCTCACAGCATTGGGATAAAAGGCGCAGACACGGAAAGATTCAATCTTTACGTATTTTCCTACTGTCCCCAGATGCCCCATTTGTGTAGGACGCTTCTTTCTTCCGTAAAAAACTTGGCGATATCAAAATGAAATCTAGTATCGCCTAGTTCACTGGAACGTTATCAACACGCCCTACGTTCACAGTGTACGTGTCACTCAATGTACTATCACTGATTGCTACTTGGTAATGTGTTCGAAATTGGAAAGAAGTCAGTCCCTACATAATATATATATATATTAATTTTTTTAGAATTGTACTGCCTATCTATTGAGTCAGGCGGAAGCGTGTGACCCTCCTCGATAACTGTAATGCGAGTATGAAAAAAAAGAAAACGAAAAACAATGACGAGGAGGCTAAGAAGAGAGGTTAGTCAAAGCTTGCTAATTCGTACAGGGGGAAGGGAAACAGGCAATGAAAGTAGCGATGAAAACGACACCGGCATGAATCCTTTACCACGAAACACCCTTCACGCTGTATTTGTCGTCCTTTATAGCCAATCCAGTGAAGGCGATGAAGATGACTTTGGGCTCACCAAAGGAATGAAAAATCTAAAATCATTCTCAGATCGTGTGTCCTGCTTGCCTGGCCACAGGATAATCTGATTCCAGTAGTCGCCCTCAAAACTATTTTTGACGAAGACGTAATCAACATTCTTTTGCGTTTTGTTATGCCCAAAAACATAACTTTTGTTTAGCCGCATGAGAATATGACATTGTTTCCCGGAAATTATTATTTTAAGTGGTCGCGTGCACGTCTTTGTTTACCTTACAATAGAACATTATTAAATTGAATACAATTAAAATAAATGTAAGGTGCGGGACGAAATGGTAGACTACCTGAAGCGAGGTGAACTTTTAGTTATGAGGGGAGAGGAGGGGTGATAAAAATATATAGATGCACGAGGAGAAAAAAAAAGAGATTGAAGACTGTACATAGCTTCTCAGGCGAGACGCGTAGAGCAATTAGGGCGGACGTTCTCCATGTTGCGATATGCACTGATTAGCTTGTCATTTTGTTTTTCAAAGTCTAGATTGTAGAAGATAGTCCCGCTGCATCCATCAGGTCCAGCACCGGGTATGAACCAATCGGTCAGCGGCCCTCTAACCGGGGGACTTTGTTAGAAAGCAATTAGAAATGACCGGGTGAAGAGAGTTTTATGAACTTGGCTACATCGGCGAGGTAGACTAAAACATCACGAAGTAATGTATCTCCTTTATGAGAAGGAAATAGTACCGCCAAGAATCTGCAGGAACCCTTAATGAACAACGCTCTACAGCTCCATAAATAAAAGAACAAGCTTTCACATAAACACTTAATAGCTTTGTCTTAGTTTAAGAAATATGACTGCAAGCCTTCATTCAGAAAGGCCCAGCATAACTAAACGGTTTAAATTTTACCGACCACTTTGCGTCTTTCGTAGAAATCAAATGAGGTCGTTGTGTGCTAGAAGAAAAGTACCTCTCTATGCGAGAATCGCATCGTTGAGATTAATTTAAACGCTTCAAGTTGTACAACAAATCGGCTTAGTGGTGTATTTGTCAAGTTTCTAATATATAGAATGACCTCAAAATAATAATAAAACACGCACAATGGAGACCTTTTGAGCACTTTTAGTAAGGAATATGTATCATCTGCGTTTAGATATATGGGTTAATAGATAACTACAATACAAATGCTTTATTTTATGTTTAAATGTGGTCTGGGCGCGTGACAGCGTAGCCTTCAGTGTGTGGCGGTAAAGAGACCCAACAGAAAGCAGAAAGCAGAGCTCGCTAGCTCCGAATTTGAAATGATGATTAAATAGGTTTTTATTTCAATAGCCTGAAAGACTACGTGTTTTCTGCGCTACATGTTGACATGCGTCGACCGATTGACACGTTGGCCCGAAGTGTGTCCCATTGTGGACGTGTCTGCAGAGACAGTCGCGAAATCCTTTTTGGCAATTTGGGTAGGTCGATTGGGCGTACCGGCGACAATACCAACGGAGAGAGGACGACAATTCCAAAGCCGGTTATTCGAATAACTTTAACACCTACTCGGTATTAAGCATATTTTGACGACAGCATACCATCCCGCTTCTAACCGACTAGTCCTGATATTTCATAGGCAACTAAAAGCAGCACTTAAGACTTCAGACACAACATGAAGAGAAGCCCTCTCATGATTCTTCTAAGAATTTGAACAATACTGAAAGAGAACATCGACTTTACTGTAGCATAAATAGTCTACGGATATTCGTTCCTTCTGCCAGGGGACCTTTAGTTGCCTCAGCAGGCGCGGAGTCGCCGGAACCTCTCAACTACGTTACGCGACTTAAAACAATGATGTGGGCCCTTCAGACCGTTCCCTCTTGCAAGCCACATCAACCACAAGTATTCGTGAGCCCCAATCTGGAAAAGGCGACCCGCGTGTCTGTCGGAAATGATGCAGTAAGGCAGCCACTACAACCTCCGTATACAGGTCCTTTCAAATTATTTTCGCGATCATCAAAATATTACAGGCTTGACATTACTGGCAAAGAGGGCACAGTATCACCAGACAGGTTGAAACCTGTCCACATGGCCAACACATCCGAAACAAATGCAAGCAACATAATGTCTCCAAATGCCTCCACAAAAGCTGAAAGAAATGACTCAAGTAAAGTGGGGACTGACCACGGGCGTCCCGAGACTGGCGCTTTCACCAACCGCCATTCCCATTTTAACTGATAGCGGCACTCGATCAGCTAGCTAGCTCCGAATTTGAAATGATGATTAAACAAGTTTCTATTTAGGTAGCATGGACGTCTACGTGTTTTCTGCGCTACAAGTGTATTATTCTAAGTCACTGTACTTTATCTCACCTTAGCATGGCCTAGCCGTGAATGCTAAAAGCGCGAGCTATTTGCTTTGGATGAAGCCTCGGTGGCTTCAGGAGCGCCCGTGCAGCGAGTGCTCCAGTCAAGGAAGTCAAGGCTATCCTCTAGCGCTTGCACTTCCTTTGCAGTTAGTCCATGCCAAAGTGAGACGAAGCATAGACGCTCGTTGGTGCGTGACACCGAACCTCACATTGCGTTACAGGAAGGCTTCACCAGCATGGAATACGCGCTGTGCAAGCCATATATAGATATGTTGCTTGCACATATCTAGTCGCGGATCGGTTTGTGTTGTCCACTTTGCCGACACAAACGAGAAAAAACAAAAAACATATTATAGCACTTGTTCTTTTTACAGCGAAGCTGTTTATGGCTAATGTTCCGTGCATTTTTGGTGTGCGTCAACACAAACCCAGAGCCAGAGAAATATATAGGAAAGGAGCCGTGGCCCGCTTGACAGCTCGTCAGCCACGTCACTTACACGTCACGATAGCGTCGCCAGCACGCCCCACTCCGCCATTTTTGTTCTTACCTGCGCCGGACGACTACGCCCGTATACGCTTCTCTCGGCGACTGCCAATGTATGGTCGTTTTGATTTCTGCTGTTGTCAGCGTTTAACGGCATTTAATCTCTGCGGTATTTATGCGAGAGTCATATTTAATCAGTTCCCCTGTAATCTTGTTTATTCTCCGCCCGTACGTGCAGTGACGCAGCCCGGTTCATAAAAATTGCTTACGCTCGGTCAGACTCTGCGCTCGGTGTGTCGCAAAATTTCCACGGGAATAAAACGCTCGTTCTTAACAGCTCTAGTTGAGACCGTTCATATCTGTTGGTTTTGATGTCGGGGTACGACAATTTAAATTTCCGACGCAGTTGACACGTTCGTGGGAGAATATTCGCGTCAGCTAGCACCGACGTGCGATCGCGCGTCAGCGACTTGAGATATGTGAGGTGCGCTCGTGTTTGCTACAAAACCTAGAAAACGCACTTCCATCGAAACTATGAGCGATTGTAAACTAAATTTCGAAAGAGAGCTAAAGCTATTCGCCCTAGATGGTTATTTGCAACCATGCTTCTGAGCAGGATTTCTTCGTGATATGCACAAAATGGCATGTGTAGATTGGAGCTATTTTTTTAAAATGAGATGTTATCGTCATGCATGCTTTTTTCTTGCCTTAAACTGGGGCTTTCAGTAATGACAGATATTGTTGTATACAACTTATTGAGTTGCAGGCTACAATACAAATATGTCGTGCCTGGGCGTCAGAGAACGCTAGTCTAATTTAGTTCCGTCTGGAAACAAAAACCAGGCTTTTTTATACAGCCAATACCATTTATTTTAAACCGTCAAAACAAAACACACAAAGAATGTGCAAATACTGCTGGAATGGCAGTCTGCTTCAGTTTCTTCCAGCCATCCGAGCGATTTTGATCAAACTGCGATTTTTCAAAGTGTGCCTAGAAAGATATAATTTATTGTACCTAACAATGGCCTATAATTAACATTCACATGCACAGTTGATTCATGTACATTAAATTCAGGACAACTATTAACTTCCAATTTATTTACAGTTTCCAGTTTAAACAGGGCTGTCATAATCAGGGCGCCTTAGAAGTTGCAGATAGGGAACATCAGAAATGCACATAATTAGAATTAACTTTGTTTTTTTGTTTTGTTCGATTTAAATTCCATGTGCTCGTATATCTTGTGCAACAAACAAGGGTCGTAGCTTTAGTAATCCCGCATGCATATTTTGAGTGTAACGAACTATAATTATGTTTTACGTTTCTTGAGTTGAGCCAAAGTGTGAACTGCATGTATGACCAGATTACTGGTATTGACAATTATTTATAAATTCGTACGGCGAGTGATCGCATCTGTAGAAAAATCCCCATTTACATGCGGAGTTTTGGAATAGATGAAAACATTCTTAACTCACAAAGTCGGGAACCTGCCACCGGCGTCCACTTGTCGCGCTTTATTTTTGTTAGCCAGACTTTCCGTCGTTTTTTTCTTTTTTTATTTCGGAATAATAAACAAGCGAAAGCCGTCACGGCTGCTGTTAGAGCACTAAATGGCACAGAAACAAATAATTTTGGTGTTGGAAGTGAAAATAAAAGCTCAGCAAATCAAGTAGCCGGTAAATCCCCAGCGTAGCCTACGCGCGCGTACGGGGGAATAAGAAGAAAAATGGTGGACAGGAGCGTGTCGTGTGCAGCGCGTTCGTCGTTGCCACGCGGTTGCTAGGGCCGACGTCAACGCCGGTGGGAGGAGTCAAGGGTCCGCCTGGGTTCATCGAGGATAAAAAAATAGCCAAACTCTTTCCCTATCTATGGCACCCAGAGCGGGCTCGCACCGCCCCCTCTTTGTCGTCGCTCCAAGCACTTGCGTGCCTAGTTTTCTTTCTTTCCGCCGGGTGGCGGTTCCGTTACGCGTGTCTACTTTCCTCCAACTCAGAGAGGGCTGGCACCGCCCTCCCTTTGTCGTCGTTCCAAGTGCTTGCGTGCCCAGTTTCCATTCCTTCCTCCGGGTGGCAGTCCTGTCATGTCGCGCGTGTCTAGTTTCCTCCGGCTCCTCGGGGCGGCGATTGTTCTTGACATGTGTGTGCGTACCCTTCGTCATGATGAGCGCCGATCAAGCCAATAAATGTGTCCATACCTTTGCTCGAAATTCGGTGTCACGTCCAGGGTGTAAGATAGACAGGTGGGGAAACGAGAGCCAAATGAGCGACCGGATTGTGTACCCCTCGGGTTTCTCTTTTTCTGTGGCGCCATCTATGTGAAGCACCGCAAACTCTCACTCCGGGTGGGCGACCGTTGGCGACCAGTTAAACTGGCGGAGATTGTTTCTCGTGGATTTTCAATGGAGGGCTGTCTCGCTCTCGGTTTATTTTGCGCACTCTCCCATAAAGTTCCATGCAAATCCGATTCGGATTTTTTTCCTCTCGCCGCAGCGCCATCTGTCGCAGATGGGGGGTACCCGGAAGCAGACGAGTACACAATCCGGTCACGGCGCTGCGGTAGGATTCTATGGGCCGTCTCCCCACCTGTCTATCTTACACCCTGGTCACGTCTGTGTCGTGTGCTAAACAGTTTCGCTGGTCCTCCATCTTCTCAGAGTGGAATGGCTCACTTTTTTTTCTTTAACTCAAGTGCGTGCTGACTCATTTTTAATGATAGCTGACCCCCAAGATAGTTGTTATATGATAGGACAGTAGAAAGGCAGAAGAAGCACCATGGACAATATCTTCTTTCGTTTTCGGGTAAAACCCGATATTTCTGATTTTTGCACCCTGACCGAGTTTTATGAAACTTGTTAAAGCCGATTTCTTTCCGAAAACCCCCTTTCCTTGGAGGCTAAAACCAGCTGAAAGTCTTGAAATCGAGAGACATTCTAGGTACACTTTTACATGTGTCCACGAATTTGCTAGCTTGAAGATTACAAATATTTTCTAATTTGCTTGACCGCCGACTCATACATTCGCTTCCAAACCATCTTAAATGATATTGGAGGATGGAAGCAAATCCGTGGAGGCTAAGTACCGACGCGGATACCTGTTGGCATGACGCTATTGCGCGATAACCTAGCTAAAATTTACAGGGTCTCTTATGTTATCCCTAACACGACTTGAAGGCGAAAGCCCAAGCGCCGATGCATAAACGATTCTGGTATTCTTTGGGGTATTCTCGCTCTAGAACAATCGTTGCCCGATCGGTACCGTGCTTCGCGCGTCTCCCGGGGAGTGACGCAACACATCGAGAATACAGCGAATGGGCTTACTGTACTTCCCGGTTGCCCGTCCTCAAGGGCCGGCACTCCGGGCCCGCCGACCCTGGTTTTCGCCCGTTGTTCAGAGCTCGCAGTCGGAGTCCGTGTCCAGGCCTGCCGATCGTCCTTCCCACGCCAGCGCTGCGGCTAGGTGTCCCGGTCTATCATAGCCCAAGTCTCGCTGCGGAACCACTCCGGGATGATCATGGCCCAGGCCGGTATGGCCAGGCTCGCCGTTCCCTCCAGTCCTGTTCAGAACCTCGCTGGTGGACTGCTCCGGGGATCGCCATGGGCCAGTCCAGCCAAAACGGATCCATCGTTCCTGCCCGGCCTCGGGCATCACGCTCTGTCTGGCGCCAGCTCGTGACTCTTCACCCGACAGCCTGTCACCCAGAGTGTCGAACCGAAATTTTTATCGGTTCGGTTCGGGTTCGGGTTCACGGCTTTCGGTTCGGTTCCGGTTCAGTTCCGGGGAGCAAAAAATAACGGTTCAAACCGGTTCGAACCGGTTCGAACCGGTTTGAACCGCTAAATTGAGAATATATTTTCCGCGTTGTTCTGGCAATAGATACTATTTACGCCTTGAAGCGATTAATTTTATAGTTTCTTCTATCGTCCGTGCAATAAATTTTTATTTTCAGGTACCCGAAATATGAAATTCAGGTATTTAATTTTGACGCAACAGTAAAAGAAAATCTACATTAACGTACATAACATCGTGTTCATACGACTCAACATTCCTTTGTTTACAGGTCATACATATTTTGCCTGAATCAAAATGTTTAAGTACAACAGGAAAGAGTTGAGCTTGTTGGTACATACCTGTTAATAGATCAGCTTGAAATTTAGAACTATACTGTCCCTTGCCTGTCCTGAGCTGATCTATTTACACGGTATAAAATGTTGTCGCGAAGTGTGGTAGGTCGCATAAAATACCCGTGATTGGTACAACTTTGCTTTGCGTCGCAGTATAAAAAGTTAAATCGTGATTGTGTCCTTGAACTAAGTAAGGAATTAATTACAGCACACAAAATCATGAAATGGGCACCTCGTGGCCATATATATCGTGAAATATGGTTCATGAAATACGTTTCACAATATATATATATGGACGACACAACTGAGCTAATAGCAATGAAATTTTCAAAATGTCACGAAAGTTTTAGGACAATCCCTTTCAGTCTATTTTTTATAGAAACACCGAGCGGCAATCACAATGCTTGTTTTCCTAACCAAACATTGTTTACACTCAGCGCCGCGATGGATGCGACTAATCGTGCAGAAAAGAGTAATCGAAATTTTTCACTCTAATCTACACGCACCTTCGCACTCAGATTGAATCTGACCCAAAATAGCGCTTGCCCAAGCGAACATTTTCTCATACAGGACAAGCTGGCATAGCCTGGCTGTTGAGGTTTGTTCTCGACAAGATGTTGGTCGATTTAATTTGCAAATGAGCGCCACCCTTGCTACTCGATGATTTTAACGCGACAGCGTTAAAATCATCGACATGAGCTCCTTAACGTGACAGCTACATGAGCTCCTTAACGCGACAGCGTTAAGGCCGGTTCTCACATGCAGCGAAGCGCTGATGTAGCGCTACTCACGTGTCGTCTGCTATTTATAATCTGCCATGAGCAACAGTTTTGACGGTGCGATACAAAGCTGGTGAACGCTCCCGTCAGCACGCGCTTAGCGCAGAGGTCAGCGCTATGCTTGTAGCGCTCCGCTGCATGTGTGAACAGGCCTTTAAAGGGGCCATGAAACGAATTTTGGGCTGGGATATATGATTTTAAATTGGGACTTTACTTATCGCATATCGTTTAGTTGGCCAAAAGAAAGAGGGTAGAAAGTCAACAGCCAGCTTTTCGGCACGAACATTTGAAAATATAGCGGACTATTTTGTACCTTCTTTCTTTCGAAAGCTCTCCACCTTTTCACTATGATACATCCGCGGTTCCCAAAGCGCGTCAGCGGTGCCAACCTGACGTCAGCCGAGCCCAGCTCACGCATTGGACACGAGAACCGCGTCACTCGGACGTATGCGCTCGTCTAAAATAAATCCGTCGGCGAATATTCGGATTCGCGTTCGTGGCCAATGAGTGCCCTGACGGAACTTATTGTCACTGGGGAGTGACAAGTTCTATGGTGCGCATAAAAAGCACGGTGGAAGCTAGGAGTCATCGCACCGGTGCCGAAGAATGTCACGGCAACGTGATCTCACAATTCGCATTTGAGTTGAGGATTAAAGCTAAGGAGGAAGAAGTAGGAAAATCGTTTCATGACCCCTTTAAGGAGCTCATGTCGCAGAAAAGCCGATGTCGGCGGCGTGACTGAAAAATCCTGATTGGTCGATAGGGTCATAACGTCTCGGCCACATGCCCTCGCGCAGGAATTTCAAACAACCCACCATGCTCATGTGAAACGGGACATCACGCGTGGAATGAAAGTGATTAAAACATGAAATGTAATTACTTTGCCTTAAAGAAAAATATTTAAGAATTTTAGACAGGATTCGAACCCACGACCCTTCGGTTGCGAGGCAGACACACTCCTGACTAGTCCACGCGAGGTAGGTTTCCACGGCGAATGAAAATGGGATGCAAAAGAGGCCAGTTATCGCTATCGCGTGGATCAAAATCGGAAATGCGTGTAAAGGCCGGTTCAGACACTTGCGTTTGAGTGCGTTTGACTGCGTTGCGGCGAGAACCGAAAGCGAGTCACCGGCACATCTGTGCTTCGTATGAAGCGTGGAATCCAATTCAAGGAATCTTCTTGGCACGCGATATAAGCAGCAGGGATGTCCTGGTGTCTCGCTGCCGCAACGCAGTCAAACGCAGTCAAACGCAACTGTGTGAACCGGGCTTAAGGCTGTCCCAAATCACTTACAACCTGCCTGTCGAGGATAAAAACGCCGGAAAAGATTTGCAGAGCACCTTTCAGATAATTTGGGGGGGGGGGGGAGGCATCGCTTTAGGATGGTCGGCCCTTTATTCATGTTGGCAAACCTCTAGTTACTAATTCAATATATATATATTTTTATAATGATCAATATATTTTACTTTATAAAGTTCACATAACCGCTTGAGGCCACCACGGAAGGACGATACTCGAAACTACGCGAGCTGTTGAGTCTGCGTAACTGTGTTTTTTGTTCGCTGATTGGCAGTGTGAAACATCGGGTTGCAGAATACGCCAAAAAGGACTCTGTGCTCACATGACAGATCGAAAGGCACATACACGAAATGTGCAAAAAGAGAGATAATTAATGGCATTTTTCAAAATAATTCCTTATAGAACGCCTTACTGCAAAAAGATATGTATAAAGATGCATGCAATCAAATTCCTAATTATGCTTAAATAGCCCGAAGGACAAAGATTTTTGAAATCCTAATGTAAATCACATTTTATCAGCTTGCATGAGCTCGAAACTTCGCGAAATACTGCCTCGGGAGGCTAAAGTTATATTTGCTTTTACTTGCACTTGTTTGGGCCCTGACTTTACTACACTATGCTTCAACAGTCGTGAGCTCTAACACATATCTCTAGGCTGCCGTATATCATCCCGAGACTGCTATAAATAGTGCACAACTTTACAATTAGGACATCTCTTGCTAGTGTTGCGAACATCGCATTTCACCAGAAAGCTGAACTATTTAACATGGTATGCACGTGACGTCATCACACTACATTCTGGTGGTCATTGTGATTTCCTCTTGCTGAGAAAACCAAATTCAATGGTGCAAAATGCACGCTGCAGGAGGTTCAAGCTCAGTGAAAGCCAAGTATTTGAAAGGCACGTTTTATTATTCTTAGTGCATCGTCGCGGGGAACGGGGCGAGAGTCTGGCAGGACAAAAACGCGCTTTTTGGCGAGAGTGTTTTTGCAAACAAAGTAGTTTCCTGGGCCACGGTTTTTGGTCTGCTCCGAAGATGCGGGGACGAGGAACCTTTACAACACAGTATTTTTTAAAACTAACCCCCCCCCCCCCACACACACACACACGCACAGACTTCCTTTTCTTTCTTTTTTTTTGTTGCTCCTCCAGAGAATATTTTGTAGTCCTGTGGAATTGCCTTCTCTGTTTGGGTGAGTTAATTTGACAATTATATTTGTCGCTTGTTAACAACAACCCTCCATTGCTTTTATTTTGCACCCCATGAAGTTTAAAGGGGTAATAAAACGATATGGGGTTGGAATGTTCATGACTTTTCAGAGGCGTGCTGGTCCTAGTCTGGCCCAAGTACACTCGCACAGACCGCCACTGATTCAGAAGCTTCTTTGCCGCGGTGAAATTGCGAGGATAAAATGAGACTATTTCGTTTAGTCTCGCCTTCGCAAAAATTGATGACGTAATTGTGGAATCAAAACCACCCGCCTGACAACAGTCGAGCGCGGCTCATGGATTGGACACGAGAAGTGCGTGAGCACTTGAGACTTCGGCTCGTAACAATCAATGCCTCGGCGGACACTTGGGTAGTGGCTCGTGTCCAACCACTGCGTTGATGAGAAGAGCCGAACTCTAACGATGCCTGGAGCTCAGCACGCGTTTTATTTCTTTCCAGTCTCAACACGGGGGTATGATTAACGTTGGAGGCATAGGATAGGCACCAGGCCGCTTCTGGCTCCGAGTTGAGGGCATGAACAATGCTCAGATTTCTCTAATTTATTTGGCGACTGCCATTGCCCCGAAAGAAGAGCTAAGACACGTTTATTCAGTTATTAACTTTAGGGAGTGATTGTGAGTAGTATTTAGTGAATGCATAAAATCGTTTTTTGTTCCTTTAAACAAAATACAGAGGTGGTCGAAACTTGGGGAATAGCTTGAGAACGACGTTCGTGCGAGATTTAGAGCGACTGCCAACGTTCGGCTGTCCCTCTGAGGCCACTAAGACCTTTTTTTTTTTCCTTCAAGTATCTCTCTCGTACACACATGTAGTTCTATGTAACGTCATATTAATAAGTCGCATTTAGTCATTTCAGTACTTCTATCCTCGGGTACATCTTTCTGAGGCAATTCAGCAACGACGAAAAATGTTTGGGTGTATCAATGATGTAAAATTGGTCGTGCAACATTTCTTGTACTTTCAGTAAATACTGCTAAGTAGTAACCCCTGACGCTGATAGCTTGCGAAAACGTCTGTTAGTTTTCCCCTCCGCGCAATAGTAGATGCAGAAAAAATAAAGAAAAGAAACAGCGGTCAATCCCCACCTCAACTCGCAATTTGAACTAACGGCCACGTGATCTGACGCTAATTATATACCGTCAGTGTTCATCATAGTCATGCGCTAGAGTTTGGAAAGCAAAAGCTTGGGCTGAGCTTCAAATATTGTTCGACTTGGGCTATTAACATATTTCATTGAACATGAGCCGTTACTCGAATGTTTGGCGATGCCGACTGTCATGAACTCGGGCACTCGACTCGGGGTTAAGAAAATCGCTTACGTCACGGTATCACGTGACTCTCGGTGCGAAATTGTGATGTCATGTTACGTCACGCTGTCAACAAGGTTAATACACCTAGTGACTTCCTTAAATTAAATCGACTTGACTCAGTGAGTCACGTGATATTACTTGACAGCATGTTTTGACACCATGACGTAACGTGACAACGTGACACATGGTTAATCATAGTGCCAATACAAAAGCGCCACGAAAACCTACAATTTATCATACATTGCAATTCTGTATATGACGATTTGATCAATACATAGAAATACAGCTGCCAATTTCGTATTCCCATATATTCACTTTGTGATACAAACAAAAAATAAAAAAATGCCTTGAACCGTTTTGAACCGGTTACCGTTATATATTTTTTCGGTTCGGTTCCGGTTCAGTTCCAAGATGGCGGCGACGATTTCGGTTCGGTTCAGTTCCGGTTCGGCTAAAAATAACGGTTCGGTTCCGGTTTTCGGTTCGGTTCGGTTCCGGTTCGACACCCTGCTGTCACCTGCCCTCAGCCCAGTCGTCTTGCACCCTCGTCTCCCACAAGACAGACACATTATTTACCTTGTTTCAAGTTCTCCTTTTTCACATTCTCTTTTTGACATTCTTTTCGTTTGTTGCACATATTATTTCCAGATTTCACGCACACAATTCCTCGTAGTCCTTTTACTTCTCTTTCATTTCTCCTAATTCACTTTGATTCCTCTTAATTCGTTTTGTAGTCTTTCTTAATTCCCATTGATTACACTTCTCTTTACTTACTTTTAATTCATTTTAATTCCTCATATTTCACTTTGATTCCTCTTAATTCGCACTGTCGTCTGTCCAAATTTATCGCCTTTAACTCGCCTGAGTGGTCACGTTAACATTGTGGTGCCTTTTGTGTCTCCGATGTGTTTTCACTCAAAGACTTTGAAGGTCGACTGAACGATGAGACATTTAAGGCTTTCGCTTTAATAAATATCGCGCCGACAATGTTTTAAGTTGCAAAACGACCTAAGCTATTTCAAGAGAAAATTCAATTATTCCTTTTCTAGCATCTTTTAATTGCTCTCCCTCCCCTTTGAACAGCGGTTCTTTTGTGGGGAAGTGAAGGATAGGGAGTACGGAAGGGGCGAAATGCTTGAAGCGGGGCCGAAGCTGGACCTTTGGCCATTCATATAGACATCGTGTATAAGTAAAAACAAAAAAATGTGATAAACAAGAAATATCATATGAGCTCGAACGCTAGGTTTCTGTGTGGTATCTGTAAATGGTTTTAATTTTCTCAGTGAGAATAGACATAATCACATATTGAAACCGACGCGCCATAGCGAATTTTATTTGAAATCACTAATATCTTTAAATGTAACTCATCAAACCCCGAATTTCGATATGACAAATTGAAAAGCTTGATTTCTCCCGGTAAGATCGCCCAGTTTTTAATCCACAATTTTTCAAAAATATAAAACGCGAAAATGAAGGTCCTAAAATCGCACCCTATTGAAATTGCGACAAGGAACGTCGTGCTAGTTTGCAAGAGGAGTGGGAAGAGGGGAGAGGGAGAGAGGGGAGGGAAGGAAGAGAAGAGAAGAGAAATCAGGCAAAATGTTGACAAAAGTTATAAATCATCAGCGCTGACGCCCAAAGCCAATTGAAATGCGATGGGAGGTTTCAAGCTACGGATCAGGAAATATATAAAGGAAGCATGAAGCAACATGATCCACAATAGCGCTGCTTTGAACCTAACAAAGTAAGAACTTAAGTGGGTTCGAACGTGAGAGAGCGGAATGAAAGCCCGGTGCGATAACTGTTGCGCCACACCGCAGACAACGTGGGGAGCATAAGCCTTGCTTGTGACCCTGACTGCGGTCCCTCGGTAAGGCTTGTGGAGGTATGTCGCGCAAAATACGCTCAGGAATGTTTTTGAACGGTACTATACCGTGAATCTAACTGGCTAAAGGAGTCGGGCATAGTCCCTGCTATCTTAATCAACGCTACTGTTTTCAGGGGTCTGCCTAGATGCATTTAATAGCGGAAAGTTCGTCTCTCTTGCAAGATTTTCCATACAAACTGAGCAGAATTTCAATCGAGTTTGGACTTCGAGTCGTTTCTAGGCTCTCGTTTTATTGCGAGGCGATGTCAACGCCCATCAACAACCTATGTCTGGAGTCGCTTTGGTAACTGTGCCCTCATTTTTATTTTATGGCGAGAAAACGAATTTCCCCATAGAAATTTTTACAGGGTACCGGCGTCTGGTGTTGCTAGATGGCTCAAGTAGACCATGTCCCTCATTGTTTTGAATGTGACACTTGTTGGCTTGTATTAACCACCCCATGCTCAACTCAGCAACGTCTACTTTCATATCGTACGACTGTTGCCACCGTCCCGGTAGCGTATATACATTTTGCGGAGGACACAGAGCCGCGAGGGGAAAAGAGAGAGAGAGAGGAGGAAAGGGGGAGAAAGACCCGCTGTGATTGGCCCTTGTAGTCACGTGGTACGCACGCCGGCTGGTTATTCCGGCCGCCACCCCCGCAAGCCTCGCCCGCGAGCAAACGACGCCGCCGCCTTTGGCTGCTGTGGCTGCAACGCCGGCCCCGCCGAAGTCAAAGGTAGGCCGGCGAGTGTGTAATCCAGAAAACTGAAAATTTAGAAGTCAGATAGCTACTCGCTGCCTTAGGCTTAGCGCGTGCAGGGGGAGCGCCGAAGTTATTTACGGTGTACAGATCTATTTTTCCTCATCACCTCACGCCCAGGCGTACACGCCGATGCCGCCAATGTTTTTGTCGCGTTACGGCACTGGCGCAGCACAGCGCGGTGCCGCTAGCTAGTTGTTTGCGTTTAACCGATTTCTTGATCGCCACTGCTGGATTCCAGCCTTTCCGACTTTCGCGATTGACGACTAGCCTCCGTGGGTTCAAGGGACGCGAGCGAACGCCCTAATATTTGCACGCGCATATGCTGCACGAACAATTTCCTACTTGAGAAAGCGACTCTGGCTGTTAGTACGTAGGTGCGTACAAGCTACGACGCTTCGCATTCACACTCGCTCCCCGCTACCAAAAACTGATAGCCAGAGTCTATCAGTTTTTGTTGTAAATCTACGCGCTTTTGGCTTTACGACGCTGCTAGAGTGAGTTTTCTGCGCCGTTGTGGCACGCGAACGCGTAGCTTCAGAACCTGCTTTCCTTTGCCCCACCGTTCTTCAAGATAAACTAATTTTCAGAGGAAAAAAAAAAAAAAGACATAGCTAGTGATTACGCGAATGGTGTGATTTTCGAATTCTTAGTGTTCAACGTTTCATACATAATTTCAGTAATTTTACACATTGAATGCTGCTGGACGAAAACCGGGTTTCTTTAACTATGCAGTCCCTATCATGCTATAGAGTCCTCGCGAGTCTATTTCAATCAGGCAAGCATTGAGAAAACATTCTTAAAGGGGCGGTGCAACAATGTTCCCTTCAAAAGTTTTTCACTTTTCACAAGCTTACTGGCACTAGAGTGGGGCCTAAGTATACTCACAAGCAACGCCATTGGCCAAGAAACTCCTTTGTTGCAGTGTAATTCGAAGGATAAAAGCGAGCGTTTTCTTTCAATCTCTCGTTCACAAAACTTGGTGACGTAACTGGGGATCACAGTACCCCCAATGACGATATTTGAATGTGGCTCGTAGATTGAACCCGAGCATTGCATGAGCACACAATTTGGGCTCGTGATAATCAATAGCTCAACGAGCATTTGGGTAGTGGCCCGTGTCCATTCGCTGGAATGACGACAATACCCTAACCTTAACGATGTCTGTAACTCAGTGTGTGTCCTGTGCTTTGCCAACCTCAGCGCATGGGTATGATCAACGTTGGTGGCATATATTCGGCTCCAGATCATGTGGCCGCTTGTTCTGGCTGAGAGTTGAGGATGAGAACGTTGCTCGTGTATCTTTATTTTTTTCTACTTCCATTGCGTGGTAGAGCATCAGAAATTTCTTTAAGCGGGATTTGCACAAAATACGAAAATTGTTCCATCGCGGCTTTAAGGGCAGAATAAAAAAAATATATTCGCGTTCCTGGAAGTATAAACACTATAGAATGGGCAAAACGACACATCTCTAATTTTCAATACAGAGTATTTTACTTTTTGTAACGTCCAACTGCACCCAACGTGCACAGATACTACATTCTTATAAAAAAGTAGTTTGTTTCTTTTGACCGTGACTTGATATGCGGCATTGCACAGTAAAATAAAAAAACAAAAGCACATTGGCAGGAAGTCTCTGCCCACTGCAACTTGACACGTAGCGGCATTGCACACGGGAATGAAAGTTGAAAGGACGAGTGGAAATCTGTCCATCCATCGTGACTTGACACCTAGCAGCACTGCACACGAGGAAAAGAATGAAAGCACAACAACATAAAGTCTCTGTCCACTGCGGCTCGACGCACAGCGACATTGCACACGAGGATAAAAAGTGAAAGCGTAACAACAGGAAGTCTCCATACACCGTGACTTGACACATAGCAGCATTGCACACAAGGATAAAAAAATTAAAGCACAAAGGCAGGAAGTCTGCCCACCGGAACTTGACACATAGCGGCATTGCACACGAGAATGGTGAATAAGCATTTATTTTAGAAGGGATAGCTCTCAGGACTAATTGGGAAAAGGGAGAAGAGAGGAGGGGACGGCAGGTCATCCTCAGGCTGTAGGCTAGAGATGCAGTGAATGATGCCAGTCTGTCTGGTAAAGTCTAAAAGATCAAGCAGCATTTGCCTTGCCTGGCTCGATTTTGTTACGGTAACCCAGGGGCGGATTCAGAGGGGGGTCCGGATGTCCTGACCCCCTCTTGATTTCTGCATGTGTAAAATTTAGGGTGTGAAACGAGGGAGAGGGGAGGGGGTTCCTAAACATATGCTACGCTGACCAACACCTGACCCCCCCCCCTCAGGAAATTCCTGCATCCGCCCCTGCGGTAACCCAGTCCTTGTAGGTGGTTATTTGCAGTTTACGATGGAATCTATGTCGGACCAGCTCGTGTGCAGCACATTCCCAGATCAAGTACCTTAAATGTTGGGGGCAATGCGTCATTATAATCCGGGCAACAGGTGTATGTCTCTCTCTGCAGACTGCATCTCTCCACAAGATGCCGTCTGCTCCCGAGCACTGCACCTATTCACGCATTGCAGCGACAATTCACGCTCGAAAACTGGGAAAGGGTTGTTTATGCCCCCTGTCCTCAATGAGTTTTCACTCGTAGGATACAGGGATTCGGTGTATGTGACGGTTGTAAGAGAGTGCAAGCCGCTTCCTCCTCAAGTGCTGCGGTCATTGAGTCAGTGGCTGTCGTGAGGTTTTGTAGTGTATTGCAGATTTGTGGTGTATGCCTTCTTTTGGCATGGCTGTTCAATGCCTGGAACGTGTTCCACAGGTGTGCCCGGTCTTCTCGCTAAAGGATTCGCAGTGGTGAAGCCACCGCTCCCTAGAGTTGTTTGCCGTAGCACTGCGCCTGCGCCATGTGGTGACATACCCTGATGAGGTCATGGTGAGTGCAGCCTCCCTGCAGGCACTCCTGCCCCGAGAACAAGCAGTTGTTGCAGCTTGATTAGTTTGTCAAGCTGTAGCAGCTGAAGCCCGAACCAGCTTGTTAGGCTGCTGCTGATGGAAAACCTTGGCCTGCGGCTGCTAATAGGCAACCTGACACTGACGTAGCTCCACCTGCAGCAGGTGCAGCTCCTGCTTGTGCTGTTCCTCCTTGTTTGTGCTGTTCCTCCTCGGAAGCAAGCATCTGCTCAAAAGCGTCGGTGCAGCCTCCAGTCGTCCTCACTCAGACGGCCACATGTGGCAGCTGAGGAGGTAGAGAAGTCAGGGACCTGGTTGGTGACGCAGCAACCGCAACCTCCACGATGCTGCCCCAGTCCAGCGGCAGTGAGGCAGGCGAATCTGGGCAAGCACAACACATTGATGCCATGAGTGCTACAAACAACATGACAGAACAGGTAGAAACTGTCACAATGACCCCACTACAGGAATGTTAAAGGGATTGTCCGGTCAAATTTTGTATTCGAGAAAACAATTGAATATTATTGTTATTGCCTCGAGAACCATCGTACGCGCAGTATCTGAATTTTATATGCCCCTCTGCATAAGTAATTGAATTTATACTGCTCCAATCGCACTCTAGCGTAAACGCTGTTTTTGGTGGCAACATTGGACCTCTGACGTCACACAACACAAGCGAGCATTTCTGTCTCGTCGTTTACCTGCGAGCAACGTTGCCTGCGAGTGAACGCCTCAGCGTGCTTCGTTTTTGTTGCTGTGCTCGACTTGTTCCGTGGTTGGGTGAGATTTTTGTTGCACGGTTGGGTGCCACAACCACCGGGGAGCACGTGCGAGCCAAGACATGACGTTCCGCCCTTTTCCGCGAGACATGCAGTGACGAGCAAAATGGACCGTCGCTGTGCGTAGGGACTGGGTTCCCGTCAAGATCGAGATGCCGCTTCTGCAGCAAGCACCTCACAGAAGAGAGCTACGAGCTGTGCTCTAAGCGGACAGAAGGCTCGTAAGCTGAGGTGTGATGCTGTGCCGACGGTATTAAACTACTTCCATCCACTCCTCGCCCAAATCGCATCAATGAGTTTGATTATGCACCGAAACCGAAATCAACAGCTAGACCACCTGGAAACGATACCAGAAGTTGTATTTAGCACGCGTGCAGCCAAATTCTGTTTGACCACATTGAAAATAGAGCATGGCTACGATTCACCAAGCTCGTCGAAGTCAAGTGACCACATGCCTTTGAACGATTCTCCGTTTGCCTTCGACCTGCGGACATCGCCTCTGAGGGAACGACGCGCAGCCTCATCACCGATCCAGTGGATCCGCAGAAATGCGTACCCAGATGCCTCTTCGTGTACCTATACTTCATTTCACTTTATCTGAGAGCGAAGCGAAAGCTAGAAGCGCGAGACCAGCGCTTTTTACGTTTCGGCCCAGATCGCGCGCTCGAGCAAAGACTGAACGCACGGAGCTTTCGTGTTCGCGCTTCCAGCTTTGCCTTTGCTCGCACATAAGGTGACACGAAGTATAGTTGCAGCTTCAGAGAGAAAATCTGCATCATTTGCTTTGCAAGCGCTCCTATAAAAAAACTTCGTCTCACCTTAGTATGGACTATTGTTAGCCGCGCGTGCTAAAAGCACGAGCTAGTCGCTTTGAATGAAGCTGTGGCGGCTGCACGAGCGCTCGTGCAGCAAGTGCTCTAGTCAAGGCAGTCAAGGCTGGCCGCTCGCGCTAGCACACCCTTCGCGGTTAGTCCATGCTAGGGTGAGACGAAGTATAGTTCGATCGGCGGCCGCCGCAGTTGTGTTTGCGCGACACGGCATACGTTTGCTCGAAGCTTATGGCTGTTTCGGGTAATATCGTACTACAAGGCGCGACTTTTTATACACACGCTTGGGAACTGAATTAAAAGAACCGTATTTCAGTCGGGCACAGCCTAGGAGACTGTATAATTCGAAACAAAACACAAGACATCCATCGACGAACGCTTGTTATCCCGACCATCCGACAAACCTTTGCGTTTTGTTTCGTCACGCAGCAGCTACGGATGTCAGCCATTGACACTGGCGAAATTCGGGTTGCAGTTTCGTACATGCGCTCATGAAAGGTTTAATTATTAACGGGTGATCATATATCAAAATAAAAATGACGTTTGTGTACATGAAAGCTCCCTCGACGTAACGAGCACAAAAACTTAAGTACTTCCGGTTTCGACCGGACAATCCCTTTAAATGCCAACTGTTGGTAAACATGAAAGTCTGCTCAAGGGCGCTTGTTCTGCACCACTCTTATGCTGTGGCTGATTTACAGTCGCATTACTGCAGCATTTTTGTCTTTGTACGTTCGGCCACAAATATGTTTTTTCCCAATTAAACGACAATGAACCTCGCCACAGTGAATGACACGAACTGTCTATACAGGATATACAAAACTGCCAAAACCAACGACCAAGGAGCGCCTCTCGCTGGTGGAGGCTCTACTTGACGGAGCCTTCCTTCCCTGTTCTGACCCTTTGCCTTCCGTGATACTGTCAATAGCGGCAGCACAGACTCCGAATGGTGATACTGTCAAAAGAGACAGCGCTGTTATCTCGGACGTTGTTGGCCCTCGGGCAAACGTGTGGCTTATTTATAAATAAACACGTCATTTTCCAGACCCAAGGAATTTACTGTGTTTCTACGTGGTACCCCTAAAGGGGAAACCCACAAGTCGCATTCATGGAAACACGGCCCATTGTCACAGTTTTTAGCGTTCCTATGAGACAGTATGCCAAAATCGAAATAATAAATAAACGGAAGAGCATAGACAAATTTTTTTATAAATAAATTTTGGAAGCTCTGTGGTCTAGCAGCAAGTAACCTTGATGTGCACGTAGCAAATGCAATCTAAAGCCTTTACCCAGAATCATGTCGGTCGTCATGCTCGTTCACCGTGGCTTCGGGAATGGCGGCTGGCAGCATTGAGAGCACCGGCCAATGGCAGCCGCATTGCCATGTGGGACACTACTGCCCCCACAAGCTGGAGGGACGGGCTCATTGGTCAGCGGGTGCAACACCTCCTGCAACGAGAGGCCGAAGAATACCCCGTGAAAGTGTCCGTGAGTTGAGATGTACACAGCACAAAACAAAGAAAAACAAATCATACTGCACCTTATCCGGTACAATTTGTTGTTCATCATTTAACTGCAAGAATGAAATGCGAAACAAGTGATGATGTCGTAGCTGTGCCGTTTGTTGTGTGTTGAAAATGCTGGAGTAGCTCAATGTTATCATCGACAGCAGTCATACCAAGGACACACAATTTTTCAAATCAATAATGTATACTACTACCCAAATTAAATTTTTGCCGTCTTAATCATGCCGGTACAATGCGCTGGTTAACCTCACAAATGAATGACAATGGTTGCACACTAACATGAACACCTGAAAAAAGACAGCGGTCAACAACTGGACTCCAGTACGTCTCATGTTCACATAATGGCATTTATTAGGAGGTTACAATTAGGAATTAAAGCTGTTAGTCAATTAAACCAGCACAAGATTTTTTTTTCTTCAAAAGACTAGCACGCAAGCAGATGAAATGCTAGGTCTAACTGACATAATCTAAACTCCTACTCAACGTAACTTCTACGTGCACTATTTTCAGTTTCGTGCGTCGCGTTTTATTGATACGCCAGGTTGCCTCAAATTCTCCTCAAGAAAGGGGCCGGAGCCCAAGCTAGGTGGTGTGGCGCAACCGGAAGGTTCGCAGCGTAATTTTCGCTTGGATATAATAGCACAACACGCAAACGAAAGTTGTCTGGTGTCTGCACAAGAAGTACCAAAGATAGCGACAAACTGTCACTGCCCACCTGCGGCCTCGACAGTAACGTGCTTGACTAGCTCCTGCGGACGCTGCAGGTTGCCACAGCAAAGTCCCCTGCAGAGTTATTTAGTACACACGTCCTGTCATGTGATTTTGCGAACGCATTGCGTTATTCTGACCGAATACAGAAATATATTATACAAACCTGTTGCGTGGATGCCCGCTTCTTCTCGGAGTCTGTTTTCTTCCACTTGGATTTACCGTTGTCCCAACACTCGTGGGCGGACATGCGGATGGCGGTTATACTGGTTATTCTTCGTGCAGTCTCTTCTATGCGTGAACTTTAGCTTCTTTCAGGGAGTTGTTAGTAGTAGCACGAAGAAGGTCCTCTCCTTCGTGTAAACCACTCGTCCTTCCTTTCACCTTCCTTGAACGACATCGTTAAAGGGCAAGACACTCTGGTAGGGCACTGAAGTATGAGGAAGGGTGAAGAAGATGCTCGTTCTAGGCGGCGACAGCGACACAGATAGGCGGTGAGACCAGCTGAGACGGCGAAGAACGGGCGAGACGGCGAGATGCGGAGACGAACGCCCGAGACGGTGAAGCCGATAGCGGCCGCCACCGTTGCCAGACTGGAGAACGCTTGTGGCTGTTTGTCCAAAAACCGGCTACAACGCAGAAAACATGCGCGCTGCGAAGCATTTAGTAAAATTAAGTAAAGTAACATTAGTAAAATGTGTCCCTTTAAATAATGTAAACTAATATGTTCATAATTCACACCGCAATAATGTTTTTAACTTCACTTTTTACTACAACCTCGTAACCCATAGGCCGTGTTCATTTACTCGATCTTACTCCAGGGTAAAGGTTTTTCACCCTTGGCGTTCTAAAACCTACCCGGGTCCAGCGTTTTTCAATTTGTACTGTCACGTGATACCACAGCGTGATACGATCCGCCGGAGTAACTCGGATCCATTTGGGTAAAATTTGGAACAGAGCCATAGCCAGACGTCCGTCACGTCTCCGAGGAGCTCCTCAGCCGAGGAATCGCCGAGGCGCGTCTTGCGTGACCGATGATTCCTCGAGTGGAGGCGAGCTTCTTTCCTCCACTCCAGTGAGTCGAGGTGGAGTGTCGAGTTGAGGCTCGTTTATGAATACGGCCGTGATAGACTCTGACTATAATTGCCGAGGGGGCGAGTGTGAATGCGAAGCGTCGTAGCTTGTACGTACCTACTAACAGCCAGAGTCGCTTTTTCAAGTAGGAAATTGTTCGTGCAGCATATGCGCGTGCAAATATTAGGGCGTTCGCTCGCGTCCTTAGAACCCACGGAGGCTAGTCGTCAATCGCGAAAGTCGGAAAGGGGTTTGAAAATGGCTGGAATCCACCAGTGGCGATCAAGAAATCGGTTAAACGCAAACAACTGGCTAGCGGCACCGCGCTGTGCTGCGCCAGTGCCGTAACGCGACAAAAACATTGGCGGCATCGGCGTGTACGCCTGGGCGTGAGGTGATGAGGAAAGATATATCTGCACACCGTAAATAACTTTGGCGCTCCCCCTGGCGCGCGCTAAACCTTAAGGCAGCGAGTAGCTATGTGCTCTGCCTAGGTTCCCTGGTTGTACATTGGGAGTCACGGGCCTGTTGTCTACTGTGAGAGCGTCGATCTCACTTCTTAATTTTCAGTTTTCTGGATTACACACTCGCCGGCCTACCTTTGACTTCGGTAAGGCCGGCGTGGCAGCCACAGCAGCCAAAGGCGGCGGCGTCGTCTGCTAGCGGGCGAGGCTTGCGGGGGTGGCGGCCGGAATAACCAGCCGGCGTGCGTACCACGTGACTACAAGGGCCAATCACGGCGGGCCTTTCTCCCCTTTCCTCCTCTCTCTCTCTCTTTTCCCCCTCGCGGCTCTGTGTCCTCCGCAAAATGTATATACGCGTCCCGGTACAACCAATACCGGCTAGCATGCGTAGATTGGTTCACCCGGTGGACGGAGGTAATGGCCATGAAAGATATGACAGCGGAAACAATTGCGCCTTCATTTATCGCCATGTGGGGCAGCTGCTTTGGACTACCGGTAACTGCAACAACAGATCGAGAGAGTTCATTAGAAAGTCTCCTCATTTGTAAGTTGTCGTCTCTTCTTGGTGGGAACCACATCATTACCACAGCACACCAACCTTCATCCGACTGAATTTAGGAAATATTTTACATACAAATGAAGGCTGCGATTCGAGCACATGATTCCTCAAGCACTTGGACCAAATCCCGCAAGTGGTGCTTTTCAGGATCCGCTCTGCTGTGCGAGAAGAGCCCCAGTGTAGTTCCGACGAACTGGTCTGCGGAACTACTATTGGGCTCTCCGGTGAATTTTTTCACACAACCATAGAACTCTTCCACGCGGACTGCGCAAACTACGAAAGCGATTAAAATCCTCACTCATGAACCAGACTTGCGCCCGTTACTCCAAAAACGTAATTACTTATAATTATAATTACTTGGTCTAAAAGGTAATAGATGACCGTTACAAATTACTCCCAGCAAAAAGTAACTGAATATTTACTTTGTTGCCTACTCGATTACTTTTGCTTTACTACAAAGAAACATGCAAAATAAATGCAATATCTACAGCATGTTACAAGGGAAAATGTGTCTCATCAAAAATAAAACATTCTGCACCATCTACTAATATATAAGGTTCATAATTTTTGGAAAATCAATCTAGAAAGTGTTAGAGAACTTCAACAGGTATTCGAGATAAACCAGTTTCGCGCTGTCCAACCGGGACCGAATCAAATCCAATGAATATGCGACGAAGGCCCTTGAGTGGTGGGGCACGCACACCATTCAAATTAATCCGAGTTTGGCATCGGCGCACTTCTAAACACGATTCCGCTGAAGATGTGTTTTTGTTTCTATTCTTGTTGCATAATATTTAAATAGGGGCTGGTTTACCCACTAAAACTGACTGACTGTGAGACCAAGATGTCGTACTGGTACGTTCCAGACTCCTGCTTTGTGAAGGTTGTTATCCGACCGAATGTATCACTTGATCTCCTTTCTTGATCACCAAACTGATCAGAACCAAAACTTCACACGAAATATTAATGTACAATTTTTTCAGCTGAACTAATTTTGCAATCTAGAAATTATAGGGAAAAAAAATTGTCAGTGAACAGCCGGCTTTCATGTCTCACGCGCTTACAGCCGCCTTATGCTGTCTCAACTCCAGTGTCCAAATCTGCCACTGTTTATTCTGAGAAGGATCGGGATGTGCACCCTTTCCCTAAACTTTCGGTCCGAGTTCCCGCAGGCACAATCCGCTGACGAGAACCCAGAATTCTTGTTTCTAAGAAGAGTTTCAGCTTCGAAGTCGGAAGCCGTCTTTGTTGTGCTCCCTGGCCAACGTATTGCCTGCTGTCGAAAGTTACTGTTTACAATTTCAGCGGGGTTTACGCTACATTTTTCTGTTCCAATGAACTGGTGCCATCGCACCCCTCATGTTTTTGCCTAACGCATCCGCTTGTGCGAAGACAAGTGGCAGAAGCCACAGAGCTGGTTGCTCCAGCCAGTATTTAGCTTTTAGCTTTCACAACGCTGTCATGGATGAGCGGGGGCGAGGTCTGAGTGTGTGTGTATACACACTAAACATTTTCACATTTATATTCGTGTATAAAGGCTTTATTTTCAAACGAACAACCTTGCTACACCCTTCTTACACCATTTTACACGCTTTTCCAGTATTTTTAGGTGTAACAAGGGTGTAATGAACATTTACAGCCTCCCTACATCTTTCCTCCACCCAGCAGGTAGAAAAAGTTTGTAAAAAGGGTGTACGTCTTCTTTATTACAACTTTCACGCAGACCGTATAAAAAGGTGTAATTGCGAAACTATCAAATACACCCATGATTCCTTATTCTATTTTCTTTATCGTGTAAGCCAAAATCTGTCATGATCTTCTCATATTGATACGTAGGGATTACATTAGTGCTACCTCACACTTAATTGAGCTCATATGCAATGCTCAAGGTTCAAGGCTCGGAGCAATTAATCATTTAGCACCCTACAAAACCTTCACAGAGGCGTCGGCATGAAAAATACGTGCATCAAACCGCGCTCATCAACGCAGAGCGTCATTTCGTGTACAGCTCCCCCCGCCCCCCCCCCCGGTGTGGTAATTGCAACGGGCGGCTCTCCCATCAGTAAAAGGTCTTCACATATTGGACAGCATTTCTGCCCAAGAACAGGTATGTCTCCCACGGCGCCACGCAGCATTGCGCCGATATTAGAGTGAGATCGGAAAGATTTTGCGGGTACTATTTTGATCCAGCCGATATCTGTGAAGTATCGGATGGGTTGCGCCCACGCCGTCCTGACAACATCAAGGCTGCCGCTTTTCTTTGAGTGTGGGGCATCGGCTATGCTTGTCAGGTATTTGGATTGTTTGACCAACTCAAAACAGAGGTTATTAAAAGAAAAAAAAATAGGCAAAATGGAATCTGCTTACTTTTAGCCCGAGAAGGACATAAAAAACAAGCAGAGGGAGCTTTGCTGCATCGTCTATCTCCCTTCCTCACTGTTAACAACAATAACACGCCCAGCCGTGTAAACCGTTGTCCCATAGCGGACACGTCGAAATGTGTTCGTTTTACACGCAGCCATGTTTGTTATTCGTCTACACATGAGGTGCCGACTAAACCTTAACACGATACACCGTATCTGCCTTCCGCAAAACACGGCTGAGCGCGTTCGTTATGAAACATAGTGGCCAGCAGGCGAGTACAGGTGAGAGACGATCCCAGCGAGCCGCGCTCCTTTCAGCCGAAATGAGAGCACACAGGACGCGCTTGTTTTCGTTCGATGTCTTTTATACACAGCAAACAGTCTCCAAGCGGCGGACGTTGCTACGTGCCCCTACGTGCAAAGGTACGTACGTGCGATTGCGGTGTCGGTAGCTACGACAGATGGTAGCGAAGCTTCCATAGAAGCCCATAGGCGCAAAAATGGCGGCTCATGGGGCGCAGCGCCATCTGTGAGATGCGCGGCATTGTCATTAGTCATGCTCGCCTGTGACGTGCAGGAAGTGACGCTTCATTTAAAAAAAAACACGAAATGACGCAATTTCCTTATGATGGTGACGTCACGATTGTTTTGGCGCGAAATTTAAATGATTTTCGCCGGTGGCGGGAAATTTAAATGTTTTTTTTTAGATGTTCTACATGCCTGCGCAAGTACCGTCCTTCATACCTTGCTTCACGCGTCATAGCCTTGTTTGTATCAATCACTCCCATGTAATCTCTCTTGCAAAAGAACCAGTTTTTTTATCAGTTCTGGGAACCACCAATAAGTTACTATCCTTTTCAACTAAGCAGGGTGTTACAGCACGCCCATGAAGGAATTCTTATTATTGTAACTATGGCTTGTTTGCCAAGAAAGACAAAACGGCACAAGCTTGGTTTACACAGTTTATTATATACAAACTTAGAACACCACCATAGGACACTCAAAGATAGAGATATGGTGTTGAAAACATAGTGAAAGGAGGTTTGGACAACTCTATGCACGCACTTAATAACCTTGCTTAATGCTCTCAACAGGAGGCACGTTTACGCATTTATCTTTCACTGTTCTCGTAACTAGATTTAACCATATCAATCACAGGTGGAAGTGCGGGGCCATGCATGTCTTTTGCATTTGAATGTCCCCATAAATTAATGCTTTAAGAGATTTAAGATTGAGACCTTCCGTTATAGTACATTCGCTCGCCACAAACATTGTGCTCCACAGCTTGACTGTCTATGTGAGCACTAGTACGCAAGAAACTGACACAAATTGTTAGGAAAAAAAGCATTAGAAAAAGGTTATGAATTTGCTCTGTTGCATATTGTTAGCACCATACTGACTCACCGATTTACCTTTCATCGCAGTTTGATCTGCTTTTGTATACCTCAGACAACCAAACATTAATCCAGGTTTATATTTCAAGTCGTCACACTGCACAGGTACCCATCGAAACTAACGCTTGTTCTCACACTCTTTTTAATCATGCACAGGGTTGCGCAGTGTGTGTAGTGTGTCTACCAACCTGGAAAACCTAAAATTCTCAAGTAATTCGGATTATATTGAAAGGACAGGGTAATATCAAGGAAACCATAAAAAAGTTTCCAGTAAGTAAGAATGATAAGTGAAAGTGCAACGGCAGCGTGCAACGAAGCCCAATGATTGCACGTTGGTGCCGCTGCACTGAATAACGTTGCCCAACACGTCACTAGGCAGCACAGGCCACTAAGTGGTCCCTGAACCGAACTAACGGTCAAGATTTTATCGAAATAGGCAGGAAAACCTTGGGAAAATTGGGGAATTCGGAATAAGTGACTTGGTAGACACCCTGTCCAATCATTCGAGTGGGCGACGTCATCTAGCACTATAGAGTGAGTGTCGAATGAATCTAACATTTTTTAAATAAAATTAAAAAATCAGTTTTGCATGCTGCGACACTGAAATTTTGATATTGATCCAGGGAAAACTCAGGTTCATCTAGGTTAACCTTGTGGGAGCTGAGAGTGAAAGCTGGCGCGAGACAGTGCGTGCTGAGCGAGGCTGGAGCTGAGCAGGAACGACGGCGCCGAGCTGCCTGGCTTGGCCCATAGCGAACCCCGGAGCGGTCCACCAGTGAGGTTTGAAGTCCGGACCGGTGGGAACGGCGAGCCGTGGCCATCTGGCCTAGGCCATGTCGATCCCGGGGTGGTTCCGCAGCGAGACTTTGGCAGTGATAGCCCGGGACAGCCACCCTACGCAGCGCTGGCGTGGGAAGGACGATCCGCAGGCCTGGACACGGACTCCGACTGCGAGCTCTGATCGGCGGGCGACAACAAGGGTCGGCGTGCCCGGACTGCCGGCTCTCGACGACGGGCACACTCTCAGAAATAAGGGGCCTAGGAGGTACACCCGTTGTCCCATATATAACACCCAAAAATAACAATTCGACGTTCAATCCACTGACGTCGAAGCGACGATACCAGCTTTCACGAGCGGCTTGATAGTCGAACGATACAACTTAATATGATAACTAATGTACTCATTAAAGACTACAGATTGACAATCAAGAATATTTGACCCTGGTGCAAAACCTCGTTTTTTTAATTATTTTTAGTCTTTGATACGCATCACTGGACTGAACGTCGAAATGTAGTTTTGGGGTGTTACAAATGGGACAAGGGGTGTACCCCGTACACCCCTATTTCTGAGAGTGCAACCGGGATGCACAGTAAACCCATGCACTGTCTTCTCGTTGCAGTATGTCACTCCCTGGGTGACGAGGGAAGCGCGTACCGATGGGGCGGCGATTGTTAGTAGAGCGACCTCCATAAAAGAAACCCACAGGCTAAAGGCATTCGCACGCTATGGAAGCAGCCACTTGGCTATTTGTTTGCTCATAGCCATGGGGGAACACGTACCAGCCAACATTTTGCGATACGTCCTGTTCCAGTGCCACAATTTGCTTGTGAAACCCGGCCTGAAGCCAGTAGCTGTCGTATGTGACCAAGGTAATCAAAATGTTGCTCTTTTTAATGGCCTTGTTACCCCTCAGAACCCCTACATAACTGTGAATGAGAAGCCACTTTTATTTCTATTCGATGTTCCACATTCGCTGAAGTGAATACGAAATATGTTCTTCAAGTACAATTTTCAAGTTGGAGACCACACGTTGAGAAGCTCTTTCCCCAGGGAAACCTACGAAAAAGACAAGCAGCTTGAAATCCGATCCATGCCCAGGCTCAGTGAAAAGCATTTTAATTTGAATTTTGCCTCCAAGATGCCAGTGAAGCTAGCAGCGCAAATATTCAGTAATCACTGTGCTGCTGCAATGTTTGCCATGGTAACTTTCCAGCAACTGCCAGTTGTAGCTATCCACACGGCCCGGTTTATAAAAAGAATGGATCGTTTTTTTAACAACTTGAACAGCTCACAAAAACGTGGAGTGTATATGTGTCTGCAATGCACGAAGGCTCTGTTCACAAAGTGTTTCTGAAGGAATGCCTTCTTATGTAAAGCCCTACGGGCGCTTTAAGAGAACAATAAATGAAATGAAATAGAATGAATGAAAGCCTTAACGTTCTTGGGTGCCCACGGCAGCCTGCTTGTATTCGCGGTTTGTGTTTGACCATTCGGTCTGTGATGCTGATTTGTGAGCACCTGACATCTGAGTATGGTTTCAGATACCTTCTGACTCGCCATCTCAACCAGGATGCACTCAAAACACATTCTCCGTAATAAGTTTAAGTTCTGGTGCGAACGCCAATTCCTCTTGCTGGCAGTTTCAGGCAGCCTTTAGGCATCTCCTAGTTAGCAACTTGTTTAAACTGTCCAACAAGAGCAACTGCAAAGAGGACATGACAACTCTTTTAGCGGCTTTTCCTGTTGGTCTCTCAGCTCCCTCACCTTCGCTTAGTCTAGGGAGCTCACTTCCACAATGTGCAGCTGACCCCTCATCCTGTAGATATCCCCCTTTATTATCATTTACCAACATGGTTTACTTTGCAGGATGGCTGGTAACAAGGTTTGTCAAGTTTCATACAAATCAAAACGTGACTCAGCAATGTGAATTGCGAATCGAGAATGCCACTTTTTTATGAGAGCCAAGTGTTGTTGTATTTGAGTGTAAAAGGAACGGCTGAAGGAGACTTTGGAAGCCTCTCAGTCCCTTCACCTTGCTTTGTTTTCTTCGTTCAAACTTGTGAGAAGGTTTTTGTGGCATCAGTTGACAGTCTTGTTTTAAAAGAAGGCGTTGGGAAGGCGTTGTGTATCACTCTTCATGAGAAGGTCGAAAAGCTGCTGACTCTCTGCAGTGAGGGCGTCTATGATGATTTATTTGCTTTGCTTGCAAGGGTGAAGCTTCATTTGTTTGCCCGCAAAAAGAATACTGAGCTTCTCGATAAAGCTGTGAGACGCAAAACCAAGCAACAAGTCTAGAGGCTGTGCAGATGAGACAACACTTGCGTTATGCCCACAGGAAGTGCCTTTAGTTTATCTTGTATGTTGCATTCAATGCTCGCACTAGCATATGAATTGTGTGAGTACATACCTCTAAATTATCACACGCCATGCCGAAACTGTCTACAGCGATGACCAAATGAACCTAGCATACTTTAAATAAAGTAAAAAATTCCGTTTAGCAAGCTCAAACATTGCGATTAACGTATATGTTGTGGGTTTCCTTGGCGGGGTTGTGGGTTTCCTAGTGGGGGTCGCTCTATTAATAAATGCCGCCCGATCGGTACGCACTTCGCTCGTCACCCAGGGAGTGGCATAACACAACGAGAAGACAGCGAATGGGTTGACTGTACCTCCCGGTTGCCCGTCGTCGAGAGCCGGCAGTCCGGGCACGCCGACCCTTGTTGTCGCCCGTCGATCAGAGCTCGCAGTCGAAGTCCGTGTCCAAGCCTGCAAATCGCCTTCCCAGGCCAGCGCTGCGTAGGCTGCCTGTCCCGGGCTATCACTGCCCGAGTCTCACTGCGGAAGCTTCACGGGATCGTCATGGCCTAGGCCAGATGGTCAGGGCTTGCCGTTTCCACCGGTTCGGACTTCGAACCTCGCTGGTGGACCGCTCCGGGGTTTGCCATGGGCCAGGCCAGGCAGCCCGGCACCGTCGTTAATGCCCAGCTCCAGCCTCGCTCAGCACGCTCTGTCTCGCGCCAGCTCGTGTCTTCTCCGCCGACCGCCTGTCACGTGCCCTCTGCCTCGTCGTTCCCCCTCGGCTCCCAAACACAAGAGCTTTGTTTGCGAGGTTATGGCCTCTTCCAATGTTACTTTCTTCGAGCCCTTCAAACCTGTCCACAGATGGGTTGTACGAGAGCTCTTTCGTGACGTGCATCTCGTCAAAGACAATGATACATGGCTTGTCTTCTGGTGAAAAATAAACTGCACGTTTTTTTACAAGTTCGAAAACTTCTGGGTAATAACCAACCCTCAGGGGAACACGCTGAAGCCAAAGCTGTAACGATCTAAGGGATGGGAGCCTCGAGAATTGCCTACAGTACCGAAAACCCTTAGGGCTGTGAAAGTACAAGCCCTAGGAAAAAGGCTTTGTTCTGGCTGCACCACCGCCTGCCGAACCTGCTTGCATTGGACATCTTCAGCTGAGCTTCCACAACGGCAGCAACGGCTGGAGATACAAGGCTACATACACTTTCAACTATCTCAGTGACAGTCAAAATATGACGCCGTCACTGCAGTCGTTGCTGGAGTCTCTTGTTGTGTTTCCAAAGCTGTCGAAGTTTCGCCCTCAACACGTCCATTTTCCCCTTGCCCTCGGTGTGGGGGGCACAGGACCCTGCAAGGGGAAAGCAAAAGCAATGATAAAACGTTTCGAGAAACAGTGAAAGAAGCAATGCGCCTCCACTGTAGACAATGTGGAAATACAAGTAAGCTTTGTGCATCATGACAGATACCTACGTTGGTGAGAAACTGCAGACGTCGAAGTTGGCGAAGCATCATAATCGGTAGGGGAAGGTTCGGGCGCCCACACATCGTTCCCTCCAGAAGGCAGACCATGTCCATCCATCTCGTATGTGTGATCCACCACAAAAAAACAAAACAAAGGACACAAAGTGACAGAGTGGTTGCAAAAAGCTGAACCAGCTATAGCTGGTCAACTACTACGCAACAAAGTAATCTTCAAAGACTGTCCTAAACAATTCACACTATCAAAACTTACCATGAACTCTGGTTGAAGGGCTAGTCTTCGTGCTACAGGTCAAAGCCGTGAGACTGCTCCCCATATCTGCAAAGCAGTGACGAGGCAAATAAAAAATCTGTCAAAAACATCAGTCATTGCATTGTTTCAGAATATTCCTGCGGCATTTGACAAACATATTTCGCATGTTTCCCAAGAAAGCACAAGTACTGGGGACACACTCTATCATAGAAAGGATGGCTACTACGCGACAGCCCGAAATATATAAGAAACATGGCCTGCAACACTTCTCCGCCAATATGCACTTGCTTTTACCTTGTTCCGTAGTGCGGTGCGTGTGACACCGTGATGATGTGGGCCCACCGGTGCTACTGCTGCTGGCCGGTGTGGGCTCGCCCTCGCTGATCAATTGGCCATACCGCCCGTTCCCGCAGCTGCTGTGGTGTCTTGTTCTGCAGGCTTGAGTTCCGGCAGAACTGAACCCAGACCCTCCGCCTGAATGTGAAGCAGTGTATTACTTTACATACCCTGGGCTAAACTGAACAGGCCGAAATGCCTTTAGTGGACATTTAAGAAAGAAACAAGATTACGCTACAATGTTAGCGATAAACTAGTGACATCATTGTACCTGCTGTCCCGTTTGAGTCCAGCAAACGCCATGAGCGCGGAGCACACCTCTGTGCCCGTGAGGTTAGATAGGTTCACAACGCGGACGATTACATTACTCGATTCCCGAGCGTGACATCCACAGCAAGTATACCTGATAGTCGTCAACATGTTAGAGGGACGACACCAAACACGTTTGAAGCAGAAAGGATGTTTTAGTGTTATGCACACCATAATATGAAAGTTCGGTAAAAGTGAAATGTACAGTCATTGTTTATTGTTAGGTTTTTGTGGTCACGCAGTCGTTCAGGAGAGGTCACGCAAAGCCGACACTAATATCTGAGATTAGCTTCGTCTCGCGCAGCTTGGAACGAAGACTTGGCCCAAAAAAAGCTCGATCAACGGGTGCCTATTACTAAATGAGCATGCATGAGGGCCCATAGAAGAGGTCAAGAGCTTACCAGACATCTCTGGACAACGGACATCAGGACATCACACATAGTTGCAGCAGACACAGCTGCTACAAGTTTCCCCTTGCAGAGTACACAGGAAAACGATGGAGTGTGATGCCAGCGGTGCAGTGATGACTTGGGCATCGCGCTACCGAGCAGCGTCTCTTTACTTGCGGCAGGCTCATTGTCCCGACGAACGTTGAACGCGTTCGGCGGGCGCTCGACGACAAAACCCGCGGAACGGCGCAATAGGCTTCAACCAGTACAAACAGTTCTGCACTCGGATCCGTGGGAAAACTAAAAAGACTACGAATTCGTTAAACGATCGCAAAGCGAAAGTTTGACGGGGAGCTACAGCAATTCAGGCACACTGGCAAACGCAAACAATGCAAACACGAGGTGTATCAGGACTGCGAACTTCTACCGACGGCGTAAACACCCGTAAGAGCGACATTGTAGAGGTCGCAACGAGTATGCCGAACATAATTCATATTAAAAAAAACCTAAAAAATTCACCCAACTGAACATGCTTAAACTAAGTTATTATGAATAAATAATACTGTCAGGGAGAAAGAAGAAGCGGGGCTGATACGGCAGTGCGCGCGCTGAGCTCTCTCGGATCTGCATCGAACGTTCACCGTGGACGCACCATCTTAATCAAACTTCATTCATTGTATTAAACCCATCAATCCATCCAGAGCCTTACAGGTTGGTGGAGGTCAGCGGTTTCCTACACCTCGCCACCCCCAAACCTGGAGCTACGCAGTGGACAGACCACCCAACGCCCGCCCATGGCCAATCAAGAAGGTAATACAACCGGAACCCGCTCTGCACCCGCTGTGACTATAAAACATCGACAGCGAGACCCTCAGATATTCACCGGCTCTCCTGACTCAGACGTGGATGACTGGCTGAAGAACTACGAGCGCGTCAGTCACCACAACGGATGGGACGGCTCCTTCAAGCTCGCCAATGTGGTCTTCTTTCTCAAAGACACATCGCTCCGATGGTTTGACAACCACGAAGAAACTATCAATTCTTGGGACGGCTTCAAAACGGCTTTTGCGGACGCTTTTGGTCAACCCGAGCACCGCAAAGAGAAGGCTCGAGACCAACTACAACAACACAGATACCAGTCCACAGCAGAATCGTCAACCGCCTACATCGAAGATGTCCTCCGACTTTGTCGCCGAGTCGACCCCGAGATGAGCGAAGATGACAAGATCCGCCACCTATTCAAAGGGCTCTCACAGGAATTATTTTCCATCGTAGCCCCCAAATCTCCGCCGACCGTGGCTCAACTAGTATTTGAATGTCGGAAGTACGAAGAGCTCGACAACGCGCGAATACTCAAGAGGCCATTCGAACGCCTTCCTGAGGTGTCTCTTGCTTCGCACACCGACACAAACCTCTCGAACCTGATACGCACACTCATCCGCGAAGAACTAAGATATTTTCTTGGGCAGCAGCGCACTCCTCTGCCTGCATCCCAGCCATCCGGTGAGCTCCAAGGCATCAAATCAGCTATCCGAGATGAACTTCGCTCTGCTTTAGAGCCCCTGACGCACAGCACTCCCCCTATGCTCCCGCCGCACACCCGCCAACACCCCTGTGCGCATACCAGCAACTTGCACCTTCCTATGCAGCACGACCGCCACAATCTCCTCAAACACGCCGTCACGCCGATGTCTGGAGGACCCATGACAACCGACCAATATGTTTTTATTGCCACGTTCCCGGACACGTCCTCCGCTATTGTCGGCGCGGATTAAATGATACAAGCCCCCATCCATGCCCCCTTCTCGAGACCACAACACCTTCGAAGATTACCATCCTTCTTATGATTACCGGCAAGTCGATAACTCGTCTTTTCGCCGCTTCTCACGACCCTACGCCGATAACACTAACACCGGAATCGTCTCTCATGACCGCTCAACCAGCCCCGTCGCGCAACCTTCACCCCGGCGTGGCCGCTCACCGCCGCCCTACCCTCGTCGTCGCCGCTCTATTTCCCCATTCAGTGATCCCATCCCTTCGACGTCTCAACAGTCAAAATAAAAACCGCAGCCTGCATCGACAGTGGAGGTCAGGCTCCATCTCAACAATATGCGAAAAACCCTCCTTCTGCGGGACCAACAAATTTGAATGTGGAAATAGGACATCAAAACTTCCTTGCTTTAGTCGACACTGGCGCAGCAAAGTCGTGCATTCCCGAGAACGTCCGTCGACGCTTGCGAAAAGTGCTCACGCCCCCATCTGAGGGCCGCCTGCTCCGCATGGGTAATGGTGATTTGGTGCGCCCTCTCGGATACTGTACAGCGCACTTAAGGCTTGGTGACAACCAATACATTGTCATGTTCACTGTACTTACCACCTGCATCGCTGACGTCATTCTTGGTTGGGAATTTCTTTCTTCAACCGCCGCCTTCATTGACTGTGCAAATCGTGAAATTCATCTGAATTCTTCAGTCGACACCCTGGAACGTATTGAGACCCCACTTACCGTCCTTCATATAGACCATGACCTGTTGCTACCACCTCACTCGGCCGTTGCTGCCACTCTCATTGTTCCGAACTCAGTCAATGAAACCTTCGGACTCATCGAACCTATTCATGCTACGTTCACGAAGAAAGGAATCGCCATACCTTATTCTCTTGCCTCCATCGCAGGAGATAAATGTAACATCTGGATCACCAACACTTCAGTCCAGTCGCAGGTACTTCCTCGAGGCAGTCGCATCGCCACACTCCAGACGCATATTGAGGAAAGTTTCGCTACACTTGTCCCCACTGCTGCAAATACCAAGCCCCTCACCGACAATAACTTCACCGAACACAGACAGAAGATGATAGACGCAGCTCTCCTCCCAGACCAACTTCAGAAAATGGACTCTCTACTCCACTCTTACGAAGACATTTTCGACTTCAGCGCCCAAACGTTAGCCCGAACGAAGCTGGTCGAACATAACATTGATACCGGTAACTCACACCCAATTCGAAGCCGACCGTACCGAACCTCTGCAGCGGAACGTCGAATAATTAAACAACAAATTGATGACATGCTAGAAAAAGGAGTGATCGAGCCTTCTTCCAGTTCTTGGTCGTCCCCCGTCGTCCTTGTTCGAAAGAAAGATGGCACCTGGCGCTTCTGTGTGGACTATCGCCGCCTCAACAAAGTCACGGAAAAAGACGTCTACCCCCTGCCAAGAATTGACGATACACTCGACACGCTACAAGGCTCGTCCTACTTCTCATCAATGGACCTTCGAAGCGGTTACTGGCAAGTTCCTCTTGCCCCTAGTGACAAACCTAAGACCGCCTTTATAACGTATGATGGCCTTTACCATTTTAACGTTATGCCTTTCGGGCTTTGCAATGCGCCTGCCACATTTGAGCGCATGATGGACGCTCTACTTCGTGGCTTATCTTGGAATATTTGTATCTGTTATCTTGACGATATTGTAGTCTTTTCTCCAACATTTGAGGAACACATCTCACGACTCCGCACAGTTCTTGAATGCATTCGGACTGCTGGACTCCAATTGAACAGCAAAAAGTGCATTTTCGGCGCCCAGGAAATCAAAGTGCTCGGCCATCTAGTCAGTGCCGACGGAGTACGCCCAGATCCTGAGAAGGTACGGGCCGTATCAGAATTCCCTGTCCCACAAAACGTCAAACATGTGCGGACATTTCTAGGATTATGCACCTACTTTCGAAAATGTATTCATAAATTTTCTCGCATTGCTGAACCCTTAAATCAACTGCTACGCAATGGCATCTCTTTTCGATGGGGCCCAGACCAACATACGTCATTTGAACACTTAAAAAATGTGTTGACCACAGCCCCTGTTCTTGGTCACTTCGTCGAACGTCAGGACACCGAAATTCGAACCGACGCTAGTGGAGAGGGAATAGGTGCCGTTCTTGCTCAACATCACAACAACCAGCAGCGTGTCATCGCATATGCTAGCCGAACCCTCACGAAAGCCGAACGCAATTTTTCAACAACAGAAAAGGAGTGCCTAGCAGTTATCTGGGCGATTTCCAAATTTCGTCCTTACTTATATGGATCATCCTTTCGTATTGTCACCGACCATCACGCGCTATGCTGGCTTGCCAGCCTAAAAGACCCATCAGGACGCCTTGGCCGCTGGTCCTTGAAACTCCAAGAATAGCACTTTACCGTTGTATATAAATCAGGCAAGCGACACCTCGACGCCGACAGTCTATCTCGGTGTCCTCTCCCCAACAACGCGCCCCTTTCTTATGAGCATCACACAGCAGACATTACGGCAACCCTTCATAATCTCGACATGGCATCAGCGCAGCTCACTGACAACTCTCTCAGGCCACTGATTCATTACTTGCAAGGTTTCACAACATCTTGCCCTCAGTATGTTCACCGACGTGCCCGCCTCTTTTCTCTTCGAAATATCGTTCTCTACAGACGCAACTATGAACCCCAAGGACGACAATGGCTTCTCGTAGTACCCCGTAACCTACAAAAAAAAACATAATTCAAGCTAACCATGACGATCCCACCGCCGGGCACCTTGGATTTTCTAAAACGTACTTTCGAATTCGTGACAAATTCTTTTGGACAGGTATGCAGCGAACAATTAACAAATATGTGCGAGCATGCCACTTATGCCAAACCAAAAAACGACCCACACAACCGCCTCCCGGACCTCTCCGGCCAATTTCTCCACCCCGCCAACCGTTTCAGCGCATTGGAATTGACTTCCTTGGCCCTTTTCCTCAAACAAAAACAAGAAATCGGTGGATAATTGTAGCAGTTGACTACCTAACACGATACACCGAAACAAAGGCGCTCCCGGCAGCTACAGCCCTTAATGCAGCAGATTTCTTTCTTTACAACATTCTTCTAAGACACGGCGCTCCTCAGTCTATTATCACGGACCGAGGAACACCCTTCATGGCGACCCTTCTTCAAGAAGTCTGCCACCTCGCAAGCACGATTCATCATATAACCGCTGCCTACCATCCACAAACGAATGGATTGGCAGAACGATTGAATCACACCCTAGTCGATATGATTTCGATGTACCTTACAGATGACCAGGATAATTGGGACGCTATTCTGCCATACGTAACATATGCCTATAACACCAGCCGGCAGGCTACCACAGGATTTTCACCCTACTATCTTTTATACGCACGGGAACCGATGTCCACCATTGACACGCTGTTGCCGTACATTGATGACACTTCTCTCGACACATACCTCCAAGATGTCCTTTCCCATGCTGAAGAAGTTCGACAGCTCTCACGCATTCGCACCCTGCAATCTCAACAACAACAGATCATTCGTCACGCCGAGCACCACCCTCCCGTCTCCTACAATGTTGGTGACAAGGTTCTTGTCTGGACACCATCTCGTCAAACTGGAAGGTGCGAAAAACTTGAGAAACGCTTCAAGGGCCCATTTCGAATCTCTCGTAGGCTCTCCTCTACGAACTACGAAGTCACACCTGTACATCCACTGCACCACCACCACTCTAAATCAACCGATATCGTCCACATTGCGAGACTCAAACCGTACTACCGCCAAGTCCCATAACATCTGCGGCCGGTGGACCGGCCTTTTCCCCGAGGGAGGTATACTGTCAGGGAGAAAGAAGAAGCGGGGCTGATACGGCAGTGCGCGCGCTGAGCTCTCTCGGATCTGCATCGAACGGTCACCGTGGACGCACCATCTTAATCAAACTTCATTCATTGTATTAAACCCATCCATCCATCCAGAGCCTTACAATACTTTGATTTAAAGTAAACTATATTAAATACCGAAAATGTGTCTTTAATATTTTATCAGCTTAGTGTTTCGCCGCGCAAAACACAGTCGCGCTGCGGTAGCGCGGCCTCCAGGGTGATGACGCTGACGATTGGTTTTGGGCCGCTTTTTTGCTTCACTTTCGCGACCTATATGAATTGACTCCGTAAGTGTGACGTCATGGGTCCAAACAAACCGTTGCTAGGGTCGTTGTTATGGACGAATACATGTGGCTCGGTTTCGCTACGAAAACTCGACCGTTCAAAAATCAGGAGTAGGATTTAAACTTCTAAAAATCACAGATATAAAAAGCTTGAATGTCATATATGTTTCGACAGAAGTGTGCCGGTAATCGCTCGTTTCTGAAATATTTACGACTGCAACTTCCGGTCCTCAAGATGCCTGCAGCAGACGACGAATGCAAGAAGTATTTCGTCGTTTACCCTGAGACTGGGGGTTTTTAGAAGAGCAAAAGTGACAGAAAAGTGACAGAAAAACGACGAAATGGTTGACTTCCACCAGCTAGCCTGTACTATGACTCTTTTTTCAAGAAGTATGCCGTCTGCCACACGCCCGCCGGCCAAGTGGGGCCGTCGTTTGAATCGTGTGAATAAAGACGATATTCTGACATCGCATTTGTTTGAAATATAATTAGTTTCATACACTTTTAAGATTTCATAGTGGGGTGCGATGCAAAATATGGTTTATCGAAAGTCCGGGCGTCGATCAAGATGATAGTCTGCTAAAAGATCGCATTGCACCCGCGAGAAAAGCACTTTAGGCGAACGGTTGAGATCCCAAATTTTGTTTGCGGACTCGCGCTATGCGAGGGTGCTTCGTATACCTGGTTGTAACCATCGCGTGGAGAGAGATTCTTGCAGTTTCTTCAGATTTCCGCAAGACCCCAAAGCGCTAAAGAACTGGATAAAAAACATAAGGTGAGTCTATTAAAGACTGTACTCGCATCGCGGGTTCGATGAAGATCTTCACCAAAAGAGCACATCCACGGAATTTGATGTTATACCAAGGGGAAAAAAAAGCAAAATACTGCGAAAGTCGTGATATACATGCAATTCTTTAATAACCTGACAACCACAATAATAATAATAACAAACGACTTACCTCGACGGCGTACGATTTGTTTCTCATGGTAGCCTGCACTACGCCGGTAATGCACTTCAGGTCGTCGTCGTAACTGATCTGCGTGACGTGGTTTGATTTTGCTACATTTTCACCCCTCGTAACTAAGCTGGGTTGTTCAGAGGAAAAAAAAACGCACATTGCGGAGGCCTTTACGGCCATGGTGATGCACTTGTTTTTGTCGCTCGTTTAATGAAGACGCCCGCTGCACAGAGGCCAGCAAATCTATCGTGTCGTCTGCTACCAAAGCAAAGCGGAGTGTAAGACTTCAGAAATGGCTTTCATCGTTGCGATACGACACTGAGACGACAAGAACATCTTCATAATTAGATATCAAGAGGTTTGGTTGCTGACAAAAAATTGTTTACTTACTTGTAAGCAAAAAACTAGCCTCATGTGGAGTCTCCATGCAATAGCCCATAGCAACGTCCCTAGCAACGCATTGTTTGGACCCAGACGCCATGTTGTGACGTCATCACTTACGGGGTCAATTGACCTTGGCTACGACGGGACTGCTAGACAGATAAACAAATGTCGAACTTCTTAGAGAATAGATAAATGACTCGAGCAAGCGAAATATTAGAAATGGGCGACGACTCGCGCCACCTAGGCGTAGCGACGTTGGGTAGCTACAACGCAACTGCTAGACAGACAAATGAATGTTGAACGTACATGGACAAATAACTCGAGCAAAATATTTTAAATCCTGCAGTAACTGGCGCCACCTAGTGAGATTTCTAGGAGCCTATGAAAAAAAAACGAATCTGTAAACATTGCGAACGATAACGAGTACTTTAAATAAAAGCGCCGAATAAAACAAGGACAAAGAAGTGGAACGACACAAGGCGTACTTCTTTGTCCGCCTTGTGCCGAATAAGACAAGGACCAAGAAGGACTTCTTTGTCCTTGTCTTATTCGGCGCTTTTATTTAAAAAACCATGAACCAACTGGCCCAACTTTCCACTTTGATAACGAGTAGACAAGAACCCTACATACATCGCAGACAACACGAGCACCACATATTAGAGAGTAACGACATTGACATATTCACAAACACTACAACGACACGCTGCCCGACACTTCCTACTCGACATGCTTTTCTTCCCGCGGCGCATATAAGCTTGGCATGTGCGGGTGAGCTCTTTGGTCGCTGTCCGTTCCAGATTTATAGAAGACACAAAACATGGTGCAGTAGACAGCCGTATGTGAGAATTGTTTGCATTTAAAAAGTATAGAAGCAAAATCTATAATGTTAGTCTGTTGCGAAAAATAACGACCTATTAACAATAAATTTTAAATCGGTCATAAAAAGCTAATTTTTTGTTATTTTCTTGATTGACCAGTGTTATGAGCAGTCCGACTAGCTTGAATCAGATTGAAAAACAAATTATTGAGATTTTATCATTATGTATTCAAAAATAATTGGAAATGATCCTTGCGCAAAACATTTTTTATATATTCTTGTCAAGGACATCGGCCCAACACTTCACTTCCGCAAGTTGCAGTACGCGTTCGAGAGCAGACGCCTTCACTTTTGCGTCGTTTGATGCATTTGATGCGCCTAAGAGCTGCGCTCTAAAATCAAAATAGGAAAACAGAGATTAACCTGGTTTGTTCGTCCCGGTTGGCTACTCCGCCTAGGGGAGGGGGATAGGGAGGTTAAAAGAGAGAACTAAAAAAAAGAAATGGGAACAGTTTTGTCTTTCATGATAATGCAGTAAGTGCGCAGGCGAGCTGGTGGATGTTAACCATTTTGTTCTTAGCCCGAGACTGTTCATTTTTCTTCTACTTTGAAACTTTCCTCTTTTCCTGCCTCAGTCTCGGGCTAAGAACAAAATGGTTGTCTTTCATCATCGAAGCAAGGATGAAAACACAGGCCAGCTGGTGTACAGCTCCGAACACAATAATAAGACGGACTATCACACACGTCTCAACCAATTTATGCCTACACACTAAACATTTTCACACCCTTATCGGTGTAAATGGCATGGGTCACAACTCACCCCCTTATTGGTGTAAAAAAACGCCCTAGAAAAAAAGTGTAATTTCTCCCACCCTCAACAACCGGTGTAATTCCTTACACGCTTCACAGAAAGGTGTGATTTTCCTCTACACCATTTTATTGGGGTGTGATGGCAGCAGTATATCCTTCCACAAGGGTGTACTGCAGCTAGAAGAGCATGGTGAAAAAAAAAAACGAGACTTGTGACAAAAAAATTGGTACAATAGAACACTGTCTCAAAATTATTGAGAAACTGTTGCTGGAACAAAGTCGGGACAACACAACACAGTCTCAAAAGGTTTGGGACGTGGTTTGTTGTCGCGAATTTTTGTCCCTAGTCTCGATTTTGTTTTTTCACCATGATCCTTCACCAGCTCGCCAGCGCTGTAACTCTCACTTCTTTCAGCTAGAAGAGGAAAGCGAAATGTGCAACACATCTGCAGAATAGAACACAGACCCCCGCAGCACTTCATCAAAAAGTATGTACAGAGAAATGATTGCTAACAAGTTGAAACATGTGCACCACTTTATTTTTTCTATCCAGAAAAACGTGCGTGGATCTTATCCTCTTCTGTCGCGAATTCGCGACAAACCAATGTCAAACCTCAATGCGAGCATTTGTGACCTAATGTTAAGTTTTCGTGACAATGCTACAAACTTGTTAGAGGCTTAAAATAAATGCACTCAAGCTTTTAGTAAGGCTTTATTTAGGCTTAACCAATTTTATGCTTTCTAGCTCTGGTGACGTAAAGCGCGGTTCAAACAGGCCCGGAATACGGAACCCGGGCCAGCCCGTGCGCCGGAATCCGTAGTGACGTCAGCGCTCCCTCCGTACGGGCGGTGACGTAATTACGGCTTCCGCCACCCGGGTCAGGAGTTGAAAAATTTTCAACTTTTTCCTTCCCGGGTTGTGACGTAGGTTTCCGTATTTTCTCCGCGGCCAATCAGCGCGGCGCGCTTCCCTCCTCCGCCCTCCTTGCCACCGACGTTCACGCGGTTCCGCGTGCGAAGGTGCGAATGCCTCAGATGCTCCGTGCAAGGTTTTGCTCCGTGCTTGCTTGCGAGGATGGCTGCGACGGTGAACTTCTTGCCCGTCTCCGACGCGAGGAAGGCTGCAGAGTGCCGCTGCCGCGAAGAGGGCTGAAGTTGCCGCTGCGTTTGACGTACCCGAGAAAACCTATAAATTAATTCAGCTAGTTCAGCGGTACCCCTGGATCTACGACAGGTATCGTAGCGACCACAAGCACCAGGACAAGCAAAATACCTCGATACTGCTTTTAATACTTTATTCACATGGTTTCGAAGACACGGGAGGTGGATGCAACCCGATGAAACGGCATCTTCAATGCAAATATGAGTGGCCTTCAGAAAGGCCGTTTGTAGAGGCAGGCAGTGGTTGGCTTGCTGGCTGCAAAGAGACCGGAAAGGCAGTGGGATGCACTTAAAATGTTAAAATGGTGAACGACACCGGTACGCGCTGTAGATGAGTTTTTAGGCAGTACTGTACGACCACTAGCCTAGAATCTTTAACACCTGTCACGCAGTAGTGGAACACGAACGTCTGCTGTTACGATGCTCATCCAGATCGAAACGGGCCGGGGTGGGGATTGAACCCAAGATCCCTGGGTTCTGCAGCGCGAGCTTTCGTGCAGAATTCACTCACAAGCAGCTTGTAAGCACACATCCTAGCTAGTACAAAGGACAAGGAAACACGACGGGCTTCCGTCATACATGCACTCAAGGGAGCACAACATAGTAAACAGAAAGAGTGTGTCATATCAGCTGCACATCTGCATGCCATTGCTATTTTTTTTATAGCACAGACGCAGTAAAATTTGACAAGCGGGTGAATGTTACGAAAGCTTCTCTCGTGATCCTGCCGCGTTAAAAATGATATAAACGTGGTTCCACTGCGGGAGCGCACGCTCCACGTCAGTATTCCTGCGAGCGACGCGCGGGCCCACGTGGAACGCCACTTGATATATAACATGAAAATAATCCAAAATAAAAAGCAGCACACCCTACCTGGCTCGTGACATTCGGAAGCACTCGAAGAAGTCCCGGCCGTCGGGGTCTTCGTACATCAGTCTCACGATGGTGGCATACTCGCAGAGCCTTTTCCGAGACTTCAGGAGCTCGCGGACGGCCTTTCGCTTATTTTTCTTCACGCTCCGCAGGTACTGCTCACACGCAGCCGCGAAAGTAGTCAGCCGACGCCAGTCGATAGTTCTTGCATATGTGACGTACCTCATTACACGAAGGTTCATAAGTGAGGCAAATCAAGCTTCGTAGTCGGGATCCTGCCGAGACGACGCCATCGCGAAAAAAAGCGACGAAAACGAGGCACCAGTGCCGCTCTAGACGGAGCGCGAAGCGTGCCCGGCGCCCGGCGTGCCCGGCATCGCCTGCCTGGCCCGCGACGGCGACGACTCCGCTTGACGACAGCCGTTGATTGGTTGCCTGGGGAGCCGCCGTGACGTCAGCTCCCGTATGCCGGGGCCCGTCCGCGCGCCGCTCAAACCAAACGGTGACGTCGGCACCCGTAAACGGACGCCGGACGTGATTACGTCACTACGGATTCCGGCATCCGGGCTGGCCCGGGTTCCGTAGTCCGGGCCTGTTTGAACCGCGCTTAAGCAAAACTCGACAGGCTGGCAAAGACGGGACGACCGGGAGTTGCTTGGGGCGTAAGCGGCAGTTCACGTTTGTAAACAGTAAAATGTTTTGTTTGTTTTTTAAGACGGAAGTTGGACTACTATCAGAAGCATGCTTGCAGAGTACTTACAAATAAAACAACGATCTTACGTAATCCGTGATAGATGCATAATCTGATTCGGGCAGCACAGAACAATTCACAAACACAACGTCGAGGATGAAAGCGGTAGCTCAAATTCAATGGAAATCTCGTGGTCGCCGATCAGCAGCTCTCTGTCGTGATAGATGCACAATCCGATTCGGGCAGCACAATACAACGCAAAAACAATGTCGAGGTTAAAGGCGGTCTATCATATTCAGCGGAAATCTCGCGACCACCGATGAGAAGCTGTTTGTCGAAACGCGTCAAACAAACACTGCATGATAATTCCATGGACTCCGACGAAATGAACGACCATTACCAAAAAGTTTGTATGAAGTGGACGTGTTCCGGCCGTTCAAGACGAAAAATCACAGCTGCGACTGCAACGCACGAAAACGAGGAGGACACTGACGCCTGACGGGCGCCCTTTTTGGAAACCGGACCTACGTGGCACCTACAACTCACCATAACTTGGAATACGGCAAAGACTACGCCCCAGCGGGCCCATCAGCGCGTCAGAGCGACTCACGTGACAAATTTTCGTCCAAGCGTTTTTGTCCTACGGAGAGCGGTCACGTGTTTCGCACCACCCCTCTGATTTGCTAGAAGCGGCCTTCGCACTCGCTCAAAGCCACACGAAGACACAAAATAAGGTGTGGAGGCTTATCAGAAGACGAGGTCAAAGGGGGGTGGGCAAAGCAGCTAATCTCCCTCTGCTGCTTTGTATAGGCCACCTGCGCTGCATAGGGAGGGTCGCAAAATGGGACACGTCAGGACTTGCTTCATGCAGTAGCGTGCCTGCTGTGATGCCGACCGCGAAATCACAAAATAAATACACAAAAGAAATTCGAACGCCGTCGAAGCACGGGCCAAATATAAGACGCTGAGAGCACGAAACAAGACATGCAATTTCACGCGTACCAAAAAAGAGAAGAAAACGAAAAGAAAAAACCGTTGGGAGGCTAGATATTTTGGTGTCACTCGCAGAGATAAGAATCGCGTTCCCCAGCGGGGGTGTCATGAATTCGGCACTTTCGATTGTCTTGCGGCATTGTTTCTTCAGAACTACACACAAAAATAAAATCTCGGTGATGGTACTATAAGTAGTGCGAGGTCCAGTCAGGTAAGTTTGTAATACAAGAAATGAGGGCGCCACAGTTTGTTCAATGCTTTAGCGCAGGAGGTCATTTGCGTGGTAAAAGTAAGGAGATTCCGTTGTGCTTAATCTTGTTTTTCTTTTCTTTTTTATCCGCGGGTTTTAGGCGGTAAAGAAATAGAAATACCTCGCCGGCATAGCCTATTCACGCAGGACTCTTGACGCTCAACTAAAAACGGCGTCGCGTACGGTATGTCAGGTTGGCGTCGGCGCGACCCACCCCTTTTTCACAGATATGTGCTGGACCAAAATGGTAACGGCACAATCTTTCAGATTTTATCCTTTATCGGCGCAATACTGTGTGCTGCCTGGGCTGTATCTTTACACGTCTTCGTTCATCTCCTGCGAGTGGAGATGCTTTTATTAAATCGAAGTTGAACTGATAAAATTGACGCACTTGCGACACGTCATTTTCGGCTTATGTCGGACGGTGAGTACGATCGGAGTTACAAAACTATTCTCTAGCACTTCCTAATCATACGCGACTTCATGTGGCGATTAATTATACTGGATGTTTGTACCGCAGTACATCAGCAACAGTTTCACTAAAGCAACATACATTAACGGATATGAAATCATGGGTGTATTCGACTGCATCACCATAACGCCCCTTTCACACCGTGAGAATGAAGAGCGTAAAATTCGCCCATACACCCTTTTTATACAATTTCAAAAACCATCGCCACAAGTGGGGCGTAAAAAGGGCGATGAAGGGATGAAAAACGCCAGCACACCCTTTTTTACGCCCACCAATATTCAGAAATCGTGTAAAAAAGTGTAAGAAGTGTGTTCTTCCTAACTGACACATTTCGTACACCCTTTTTACACGATTATGGGTGTCATAATGTTTAGTGTGTACAAGAAACAAGCTCTAAGAGGCTGTCAAGACAATGCACAGAATGCCCGATAAAAGTTAAGTTATTGTTTCGATCAGTTTCACAACATGACTATCCGCAGGTACATCGACTACACATAACCGCACATATGGCTCTCTAAAACGCTGAAACCTGAAATAGAATAGTGCAAGCTAAGAGCATACTACAATTTCCTGCGGAACAGTAGGTGAGCTCGGCGATTGTTGGCCTCTTCGTTCACAACCAATTTCACAGCGGAGGGCACTAACACAGCGATGTTGGTTATGCGTGGAGAAACGGAACACAATGTGGTCATCGGCTGACACACTCTGTAAGAACATAGTACGGTGGACACACAGACTAAAAGCTCGAGGTACACCTAAGCATTTCTTATGAGTTGTGAATGCAAAAGCATGCAGGCTGCTCGTCCGCTCTCTTTGTCGTCTGCTCGTCCGCTACCTTTGTAGCCTGCTGCGTACTAGCGCGCGCGCGCTTATTGATCTCGGAGGCCATGGCACAGCTGCCAATGGGAGCCCCGTCGACGCGCGCCAGCCAATGAAACCGAAGGCGAATCTCTCCTATTGGGATCGCGGAAACTAGGAGACGTTTTCGCTCTTCAAACTGATGACGTCAACTCGCTCCATGAGACAGTTAATGCTTTCTCATTAATAACACACATGGTCGCTGCAACGGTGGATTTCGCGGTCACCGTGGTCACGGGCTCACCGTCATGATGCTGAAATAGGCTCAAGCAGGCTCGGGAGACCCTTGCGCATCCACCGTGACCGGTGTACGTAGAACCATTTTGGAACTTGGCAGTTCATGATGACTTAATTTACTTATCTGACGAAATGAAGAGTAGAAATCAGCATACTTCTCTGCGTTAATTGGGAGAATATAATATGGACGCCCTGTGGTTGATATTCAAAGGTTCACAACTCCGGGTAACTTATAATGCAGCGTGGGCATGCGTGGGTGCACAAATACTGCTTATCAGACTGTTCGCGCAGCGTGTCGGAAAGAAAATAAAAGACTCGAGGTACACCTAAGCACTTCTTATGAGTTGTGAATGCGAAAGCACGCACGCCGCTCTTCGGTCCCTTCATTAATCTGCGGCGTACAACACGCTGACCTTGGGTGGGACGGTGGAGTTGCTGCCTCGCGGACACGCAGCGCCATCGAGTGAGCGATCGTTCAAACTGTCATGTGCCTTGCGGCGCAAGGAAGGAACAGACAGCAACGTAGTTCCCAGCAGAACGAACCCCTTGGTTTATTCCATGCGCCGTATATATTGCCACGCGCCGTACAACTGATAGGCGAGCGAACGCGGTGATCAGTGATAACACAACAGTGTGATAACACAGTCAGGATGACACCACACTAACTGACGCGCAGCGGTCAATGGGAGCCTTGGTGACGCGCGCCAGCCATTGGGACCGAAGTGTAAAAGGTGCCGTTGGCTAGCTTTGCACGTGGTTTCATTAAGGTGCCGTTTTGTCTGGTTTCAAAGCTAATAACGTCGGCTCGCCCCATGAGACAGTTAATGGTTTCGCATTAATAAAGGAGTCGCAAAGCCTAGAGCAGGTCACGAAGATAAGGTGGAATAACTTTCCTCCCACCAGCCTCAGAAAGAAGGAATATGTCTTCTTCCTCCCTGCTTCTCGGATCCGCTTGGGGACGTGTCAGTGAACTGGAGGAAATACGCTGTTGATATCTTTCTCCTTCCTTTTGTCTTAGAGTGTGCAGCCACAACCTGTGACGCAAAGAGCTCGATGATGTCCACATTTGACGTAGCTGGAGCGAGGACCTCGGGGTCTCTAGACAACATGTTGGACTGTGGCGAGGCACTTGCCAGGAACATACTGTACCGTGAACTGGTAGCGCAGCAGCCGGATACGGAACCGCTGGACGCGGCGAGGCATGAGGTCGGTGGGGCCCAGCAACTGGATCAGCGACTGGTGGTTGGTTTTGACAAAAGAGCTCAGATTGTGCAGACACTTTTTGACGATTTAGCTCTACCACTGTTCGGCAGTAGGCAATGACCGCGAGGCAAAGGCAACTCTTCGTCGCTCGCCAGATGTTGCTCCCGCAGGAAGACGGCGTCCAGGCCGTACTCAGCTGGTGCCTGCAGAAACGGTCGCTGGATACTCTCGGTTCTATCGAGCGACGCAGGAGCTGGATGCCACCATCCTCTTTAGCGAGTCAAAGGCTGAAGCTTGATCGTGTTCTTGTTTAGGACGTGCCTGATTGGCGTTGTGGCGGCGGACAATGTCAGCAAGAAATGTCCGATGTGCTTCAGCATTTCCAGGAGGCGACGCATGCCTTGCACGTATGTCGGAAATTGCATTCCCGTGATGGAAACTTCGAGTCTGCTGTCGGCTTTAGACCGGTCCCTGCCAAACACCAGGATGTCTTCGACCATGTTGACACATCCTTTAATTCCCGCGAGAATCAGTTGCATCGGGCTCTGGGACACCTCTGGGGCCTAAGTAATTTCGAAGGGCAGGCAGCGACAATAGAATCTCCTGGAGGGTGTAACGAACGTCATGCACCCCTGGCAGCTTTCAGAGAGGCGTACTTGTTGTAATCCAGGCATTGTGCTCAGTTTCGAGAAGACAGTAGCGCTTCCCCCAGCCCGACCGCCTGGTCGACTCTCGGCATCATATGCTGCTGTATGAGGACGACCTGGTTAAGCTTGGTTAAGTCGACGCGCTGTCGATAGCCTCCCGCTGCCTTGGGAGCCGCGACAAGGTCGGCGCACCATGCCGCAGGAGTCTCGACCCCCGACCACTAAGAAACGCCACTGTTTGAAGACAAGGAGACGTCTGCTTTCAGCAATATTTCAATGATGTTCACCCTACTTTTCCGAGAGCATCCGAAGTGCCGCTATCATGGGATTGCACGCAGACGACGGCGATATTGGCCATAGTACTATCGAAGTTATGGTCTAGATGAGCGTCACAACATGACTATGCGCAGGTTTATACATCGTACCATAGTCGCACAAACGGTACCTTAAAACTCTGAAATGTGAAATAGATTAGCAACCAGGGAGCATATATCAACTTTCAGTGAAACACAGAGAGACTTGAGCGACCAGTCGCATCTTCGTTCACAACCAATTCCAGGATAGACAGCACAGTTTTAGCGATACTGGTGATGTACTGATACGCGAACCAAGATGATCGTCAGATGATCGTCGGTTGACACTCAGACACATGGCAACATCGGCGACTGTTCGCATAGTGATTTATGACCACTTTCACAACAGACAGCAGTGCCCGAGCACGTTGGTTATGCGCGGAGAAACAAAAACAGTGCGATCAACGGTTGACGCACTCGGCAAGAACGTAGTACATTAGGCGCACAGACAAATAATCGGCATGGGAGTCGCAGCTATGCAAATTTCGCAGTCTCATTTGTCACGGGCAGGCAGCGGCTCTCAAGTCTTGGATGTACTGGTACCATAAAGCCTACAACTGCCCGAATCACTCGCTGATGACTGACTGATGACTCTGAACAAGAATCGCCTTCGATCTGCGATGACGGACATGACATTGCGAGATGTGCTTAGGACGGAAACAAGTGCGAGGACACCTGATATCGGAAGCCTGACCGCAGCCAGAATGTGCAACACGTCACACTAGGTGCGGCCTGCACAATTTTTAATGAACATAATTTTGGCCTGCCTAATTTTTAATTGTGCACCCCTGGTCTAGCACTTTCCAGTAGATAATACGGTTGGTAGGAGTCGTACCCTTGCTCCTAACACACTTTTTCATCAGTTTCCAGAGAGCTGCTAGGTGACGCAGTATGTATCGAAGACCACATAATCTGCCATTCGCATTCATGGCGGAGAGGCCTATTTTACAAGTTGTCCTTTGATAAACTGGCCTTTGAGTAACTGGCTTTCAACAAGCTGACCGGATACCACGACATACAGGCATGAGCGCCCGCAGAAATATTCCCGGAAGGAGGAGAAGGACAGGCGAAGAAGAAAACCCTATTGTTTCCTTGCGTCTTTCCCAGAAGTAGAACGCTGCAGCGCCCTTGCACACATGGGACGTGGGCAACCGTACGCGCCTTCGTTCAAACAGCAGCACTGCCATCTGCCGCTCCAGAAACACAAAATTATCGTGATGGTCGGTTGACACGATAAGGGGTAACAAGAACGAACGGGCGCGCGTGCACAGAGAGAACGTCGGCGACCGTTCGCGTATCGCCCCATCTCTAAGGTCACAACAGCAGTACTGCCATCTGCAGCTCCGGAAAAACAGAATTAAGGTAATGGTAGGTTCGCAAACGGTAAGGGGTGAGAACACCGAACGTTGCACAGAAGACGCACATATAAATTCCACATTACAGTCGCTGCACAGCTGTCGCGAGAACAAGAGACCTCAAAGAGCCACAACTCGCTCGCTGTCCTGGTAGTCTCCCAGTGTTGTATTCTTGCACTGTTGGTTTCCGTGGTCGCAGCCAGGGTCAAGGCCTTGCAGTCGAGGCAGCCGATGCACGATAGTGGCCGAAGTGGCTGAGGCCCGCAGCCCGTCACTATCCCAGCTGATCGCAGACACCGTCTAATCCCACTGTATGTACGTAGCAGTGTCGGCATCGTTTCCAAGCTCAGCTCTTTATGACGTATGCATTTACTCGTTTTACAGCGACTCTGTATACCTCTACCAGCAAGGCAAACATTCTTGTCGTCGTTGTAAGCAAAAAAGCTCCCGGAGAACAATTGAAGGCAAAACAGTATATCTCCTTTGAAATCAGGCATACAGCATACAGCTCACTATTCGTTTCAATAAAGAAAACTACCAAACAAGCATCAAAACCACATGCTGCATGATAAGGCGTGTGTGACCAATAGGAACACCCTCCCACGCGTTCCGGTAAAGATTAGGTTAGCAGCTGCTCCAAAAGGAGTTGGCGTCATTCGAAGCCCTCGTGTGAAGTGCGAACCGCATAATAGAGGATAACGGCGCCCGCTGCCGCGGCGACGGCGGCTTGCGACCTGGGGAGTGACATCACTAGCCTTTCATATATAAAAGAAGAACCCGCCCATACCCCGTTTCACCTTACGTCCGGACGCTGCGGATGCTACGAGCTATCTTAGCCAATCCCGTTCTGTGGACGTGGCCCGTGACACGCTTTGCGCTCGTCGCTGTGCCCCATCCCTAAGGTCACGTGACACTCACACGGCCTCCGATTGGCTCCGATGACTCGCAACATGCGCTGCGCTTAAACGCAAGATGAAACGGAGTATAGCAACTGATTTCATTGTTGCTGCAGCACTGCGATGAATAGGCCAGGCATAGTAGGGACTCCCGAGGAGCAGCGTGAATATTAGGAGCGGCAAAGAGAAAAGAAACGGCAATACGATCAGCGGCGGCGTGCTGCGGCGGCGGCATTTCGTATAGTGCAGTAGGCAATTGTTGCAGGTGATACCACAGCTTTGCTGGCCAACCACCTTCGCACCGTGGATTGGAGCCCGAATTTGTTTCTTTATGAATGTCGAAAACGCTACGGCAAAAGAAACGACTGAAGGACCGGCCTCGTCGTCTTGGCCCCTGCGTATACGGCCTAGATGCAACCTGGGTGCCCAAATTCTGTTTATCAAATACCGTACTGATGAAGTTTTTAGTAATGAGATTCGTATAGTTTTCCTTTGCGTCAGTGGATAATTAAAACTGTAATTTTCCTTCCATCGGTCTGGGTTTGTTTATTTTTGGTTTGGTAAATTACACAAAAGAAAAACTTAAAAAATAGAAAACTTTGCTCGTTCTTAGGATCACGCCCTCGACCACTTCGTCAGTAGTGCGATGTTCTACCTCTGCAACAACTGAACATATTGAAATGTGACCTGTTCCTTTCTTCTTAACTTTCATTACTTACTTCTCTCGGGAGCGCGTCTACGGGTCGTCACGCTGTGGGCTGGGCACTCCCCGCGAAGGTCGACACTATTCGGCTATGCCAGGAGCCGAACCAAGGGTCGCCGCCGGCGGACTGGCTGCGCTGCGGTCTGGGTGGCCGATCCTAACAGCGGCAAGGAGAGGCTTCATAGCACTGAGACCCGCTATGCATGAAGTAACCAGCCATCGACGCCGCGTCTCGTTTCATTTCCCAGTTAGACAGGCTGTTTTAACTGTGGTTATGCAAACGGCAGTTAGCGGCCGCCAACTGTGGTTTGACCAAACAGAACTGAGATGGTGTTACACGGCCATTTCGCTTGAAGTTGAAGGGTTGAAGCCTAAACAAAACCAACCGCAATGTCACGTGTTCAGATCAAAGACACGTTTTTTGTATCCATTTAACTGTTTAGAACGAGTAATTAGACCCATAATTTTATTTGTAGTGTGTTAGAAACTATCACCAAGACCGCTAAAATAAATACAAACAGTGGGGACATTTGGGAAACCGCATTGCCGTCGACCAGAATTAATGGCAGCGCGCGAGAAGCGCGGGCTTCGCCCCGTCCAGCGACATGGCGTAATTGCTTTAGCTGCATATCTGTCCCCGTCACGCAGAGATGGCAGTAATGACATTACTATAATGGAATTACAGTAATTAAATTACTTTTTGGAGTAAAGTGTAATGTAATGAATTACTTCTCTAGGCTAGTAATTTAGTAATGTAATGAATTACTTTCAGGCAGTAATTTCGAAAAAATTACTCATTATTTTTTAAATTACTTTTGTCCTAAATCAGAAAATCCGTCTGCAAGCTTTAAAAAAGAGAAAAAATATTTTGCATGTTGAGTTGTTGTGAAAGAGCATCAGGGGAAATAATCGACGGCCACCTGAGCGCAAAGCGTCGTACGAAGAGCTGAACAGACGCACAAAGCAGGGCTGGAATGGCGAAGGAAAAAAGCTTACATGTAGACATCGCTGTAAGGCAAAGGCTTACGAACTCCTGGAACGACAGATTCACGTCGTTGCGTCATCACGACGATACTATACTTCGTTCATCCCTAAGCTGACAGTGCGGTGGGAGCTGCAAGCTAATCAGAACCAATGAAACACCTCCCTTTAATCACCTGACCCGTCCTTTTTTCTGTATGTGGGCATGAACAAGAGCGTGGTTACGCAACAAAAAATAGACGTATGAGTTGTGACTGTTCCAACGAGCACGCAGCTTCCACCGCACTATCAGCATATTGATGAACGGCTTTTACGCTACAAGGCGAAGGGCATATCCCGAGTGATGTCAACCCATTTTTAAACCGGAGAGGACATGACAAACAGATCCCCATTCTTGTACTTTCGTCAGGCAAGGTCAAACCGTAAGCTTCGACCATTGTAAATAAAAAATGACCAGAATAAATAGTTAATTCCAAATGCCTTGTCAAAGCCCCAGAACGTTTCGTGCGTCCTCGAGCAAAGCAGGTGCTGCTCGTGCTATGCCTCGCTGCCTTCCCTTGGGAAGCTTATTCGGGAATAAGCCTACAAGGAGATATCGCCCCCGTTTGTTGGGAAAGTACATAATTTAGGAAGCTCGCGCCATTCCTGAACTGTCGATGCTTCTGCTTAGCAATTATCCAGGCCCTTTGTGTGACAATGCGCAAAAACTTGGGCTCTTCGGTTGTTTGGGAAAAATGATCCTTGAAAGGAATGTGCGACAATTCTTCTTGACATTGCAGTGCAGGTACAGTCACGTGTTCCCTCTCCCATTTTGAGAGCTGAATAAAGCTGTGCACGGGCTCTCCTACTCTCCACTGCATTGCAAAGGAGAGTTGTTGCCGAGCATAGTGCTCTCGGGAGAATATAATTAGATTGCGTCCGAGGCGGAAAGGAAACGTTCCACGTGACGACTCCTTGTAAGAACGAGCTGCCATTGCCCGACTTAACAAACTGACACGTACTACAACCTCAAAATCAGGAAGACGGAAACATGTCACCCTTTTAGTAAAAACCTTCACCGTTAAATGAACAGCGAAACCGGTGAGTCGACTGCCTTCCGGAGTCACATCTAAGAAGCTACATTCATCCTGTTTAACACGTATGTCGTGTGCGCCAGCAAAACCACTGTTCAGTATGGTTCACTTTGAGGCACGTAAGATTGTTGCGGTGAAAACAGGAAGATATGAGTTTTGGTACATATGGACCAACTCAGATCTTTGACGTCACATCACTGCGGTGGCGCTGCTGTCGGCACTGCGCGTGCGCAGCTCCTCGCTTTTCCCGGATTCGGTTGCTACACACGCGCTGTGTGGGCAAACAAGGGCTTGTTTTGTAAACAGTGTGTTGAAGCTAAATAAAATTAGCACGAATTACTGACTGAAGGTATTCAAAAGTAATGTCAAAGTAATTTCATTACTTTTGGAAAGTAATTGTAATGTAATGTCATTACCTTTAGTTTGCGGTAACTTGTAATGTAATTTAATTACATTTTTGCAGTTTTCCGGAAAGTAATTAGTAATGTAATTTAATTACTTTTTGAAAGTAATTTTGAAATCTCTCTCTCCGAGGCATGTTTCTTTTCGCGGCATTTGTCTCCACGGTCCTTTCTACGTGTATCCCCTAGCATTCCGGGGCTTCAATAGCCGGCAATGCTGCGGTCGTCACCGGGGGTGATGCGTCTTTTCGAGGTCGGCTACACGGTTATGCGTGTAAGACAGAACCAAAACACGTTTTTCTCAACCTCGCATGATTTTTGAACGAATTATCTATTACACAACTTGTACATGTATGCTAATTTATGTAAATAACGTGTAATAAAGTGTTTTTCACCCCAAATATTTACGAAAAACACGGGACTTACTAACAGTGCACCTCGCCATTTGTTAAGCCTCCCCACCTTCTTTTGCGTCTTTGTGTGGTTGTGAGCGAGCGGGACAACAGCTTCAAGCAAATCAGAGGAGTGGAGCGAAACGCGCTTTTCAGTGTTCTGCCTTGCGTGCGTTGCAGTCGCGGCCATGTTTTTTCCGTTGTAAACGGCCAAAATACGTCCATACCAACTTTTCGGTAAAGGCCGCTTTCCACTTCGCAGTCCTTAGAAATATTGTGTTTATTGTACGCGAATCAACAAAGAACTGTTTATCGGTGACAGTAAAACTTCTGATGAATGTTGGAGACCTTCTTCATTCTTGACTTTGTGTTTGAGTTGCCCTCTGCTGCCCGAGTTGGGTTATGCATCTATCACGGATTCCATGATATCGCTGTTTAATGATTAAGTGCAGGGCAAGCATGTTTCTTATAGTAGTCCTGCTCCCGTCTCTAGAGTTTTAGTATATCATTCCGATACCTTCGATACCCCGTAAAACGATAAAATCAAATATCATGTAAGCCAATTCTGGCATCTCCCGAGGAGCGCGGGCGACAAGTGATTGCTGCGCTCCTGGCGAGTTTCGAGACTTCGCTAGCAGACAAATTTCCCCAACCAGGGTTGGGCAGAACTACTCAAAAATGTATTTGGAAATACAAATAATAGCTAAAATACTGATAGTGAAATATATCTGTAAAAGTGTATCGCGAAACGTATCGGAATTACATATTAAATATATGCAAAAAGTATTTGGAAATACAAATACAGAAGTGCATTTTAGGGAGGGCAGAAATACAAATACAGAAATTCTGGTACTGCAATACATTTTTCAGATTTGTTTCAGACACCAAATGAGATGAAACTTGAAGTTGGAAGTGGAAGTTTTTGATCCTGAAATTACTTTCCCGTAGGCTTGGCACTTTGCCTTGAAGGTAGTGATTTCGGATGACGAGGAGTCTTTAATGGGCTCAAAAAAAAAAAAAACGTTCCATCAACGACTGACTAAGGTCCCTTCCCTGACATCATGTCTGTCTGACGAGGGATGCGAAAAGACTTCGACCTCTAAATAAATTATATGTGATCCTGATTCCCATCAAAACGTCACCACGCCCCTATCCAATAAGGAGGCCCCTGTCAACATTTATCACACGATGTCACTGTGGAATGAACTGGTATTTTTTATCTGCAGGTGTGGCCTCGAAGATGAAACTTTACCACGCTGCTGTATGAAAGGACACTACGTACGTTCGTTGTAGGTTACCTCGTTGAAGACCGTGCAGGCAGTGTCATTTGGAATTTTCGAGAATAGTGGACCACCTGAAGCATCCTGGAACACATGTCTTATCGTCTGTTACGGTTGAAAGAACGATACGGTGGCATCCCTGTTGTGAAGTTCTTTCCTGCCGACCCTCCGCCACCGAAGCATGGAGTGCAGTCCTTAAGTTTCGCCTTGCATACTCCAAATAGAGACCTCGTAGATTGCGACCTGATATTGCCGGCACAGGTGCGAGTTCTACGAGAAACAGCGCGCTCGAGACGAGTCGTATGTGTATAAATGAAGTCTGGGTCGGCACAGCGAGGCCACGTCTGACCCCCTTCCTGGGTTTCGGATCACCAGAGCAGCGGGTCACTTTCACGTCGGCTGATACCCTTCAGCCGTGCAATATTACGGGCACAGCCGCGGACGCATTCGAATATCTGTTGAACTTCACTGCGTGAGTCATCCTACTATCAGTGTGTCGAACCGAAAAAAATACGGGTTCGGTTACGGTTCAGGTTCAGGTAAATGTATTTTGTTCCGGTTCAGTTCCGGTACGATTAATTCGATCCGCGAACCGGTTCGCAAACCGGTTCGGGGCGCTGAACCGGTTCGGGAACCGGTTCGGGGCGCTGAACCGGTTCGCGAACCGGTTCGGAAATTATGAATGACAAATTGCAACATCAAAATAACAAAATCAAAATAACATCAAAATAACAACATCAAAATAAGAAAAAACAAAATTGCAACATCACGTTCTAGAAACGTGTTATGAAATGAGCACACAGCAGCATTTAGGATTTACGAGATTGTAAAAAAATTAAATCCCGTGACGCGATTTTTTTTTTTTTTGCACAGCCTTCCAATTCTTTTTTTCCGTGCAAGCCGCGACCAGCGCAATACGGGTTCCTATGTCAAGATTCATGGATGCAGCGTTTCTCAAGATTCAAGGATGCAGCGTTTATATTCCTGAGACTGAGTGGAGAAGAAAAAGTCAGCAGAACCCATCCTTTGGGAATGATTATCTACGTTAATGCGAATAGCATCAAACGGTGCGGAGTTATGCGCGTTCGTCAGGTGGCCGGCACACTCTAGATACGCCAGCCCACTCTTGAGGCGATTCTAAATTTGTTGACACTTTCACAGCCCTGCGCACGATCTCCGCAGCCCAGCACGTGCGTTTGTGTCACTTAGGAAGACGAGCAAAGCACGCGCCATACGCACAAACACTCAAAATGGTACCGACCAGACTTTCTGGCGTCTCAGCTAGTCTCAACCAACGGTACTCTAAACGGTTGTTTATATCTTTACCATATCTTTACCATAGGACGCGCTTTACAGCGCTGTCACAGCTACCGGTGCGCGCGTGTTCCATGCACGAGGGCTCATTCCGCTCTCGTGAGGCTGAGCACGGCCGCTACATCACCCTCTCCCGAGCGTGGGAGAGGGTGAGCTAGCGGCCGTGCTCAGCCTCACGAGAGCGGAATGAGCCCTCGTGCATGGAACGCGCGCACACCGGTAGCTGTGACAGCGCTGTAAAGCGCGTCCTATGTTAAAGATATAAACGACCGTTTAGAGTGCGTTGAATGACTGCCTTCATAGCTCTGTGGTTAGCGCGTCTGTCTGCTGATCAAAGGGTCAACGGTTCGAATCCCAGCCGGCGCCGGTCTTTTTTATTTATTTATCGACCCGCGGCGTAAGAGGTTAGATAGCCAGATAGATAGATACATAGATACATAGACGAAAAGTGCGTGAAGTATCCAAAGAATGCTATTCGCATTAAAATATGTAAGCGAGGTGTGTGTCAGTTGACGGCACTTAAAAAACAAATGGCATTGATCGCACATTCATTGTCAACAGCGCGTGGCCGAGCCGTTTTGACATGAGCCGGTAACCGTTATTTTTTTTTCCGGTTCAGTTCCCGTTTGGGTTCATCGCGATAACAATATAACGGTTCGGGTTCGGGTTCAGTTCCGGAAAAAATACCGGTTCGGTTCGGTTCCGGTTCGACACCCTGCCTACTATTTCAAGTCAACCACCGCCAGGCTCGTGCTGCAACGGACTGTGGCTCAGCTTCGCCGGCTGGGTGTACTGTGTACGCTAAGGCAAGAGAGACGGTTAGCAGCGGGGTCTGGATGCCAGCAAACAATGACTCAAGAAACCCCTACCTACGGACCTGCGGCACAAGATGGTCTAACTCCACTCCTGGCTCTCCCCCTGGTTCGAATCCCCGACTACGCAACACTTCTCAGAAGAGAGAAGAGGACGTATAGAAAAATAGTTTGGAGAACTAGAAGGAACCTTGGTCAGCATGGTTCCTTGACCCTAAAATCCCCAGAAATAAAAAAAAAATTGCGTTCGGATTTTTTTTTTTGGGGGGAGGGGGGAGTATTTCTCAAGAAATGTAAGGAAATACATTTCATTCTGATTGTATCGCGATACAAAGGAACATTAAAAATGTATTTCGATACAGGAATACAGATACTGTTGGAAAAATTTATCGCGATACAGAAATACAGATACGAAATGTATTTCTGAAATGCTATCGCGATATTTTTGCATCGTGATACTGCCCAACCCTGTCCCCAACGCATTGGTTTTGCTCATCTACAAGCGGGGTGACCAATAAAAAAAATTGTCACGGGTATTCGCTGCTTTGAATATTAAAAAATAGGTGCCACCTCATGAGGGAAGTACATTTTCTTCTCGTGGGAAAAATGATAGAGCTTTCTGGGTGCAATTTTAGGGCTCTCCTGAAAACAACACTTTGTCACAACTTAGGCACCTTTGCGCTGTTGTTTTGAAGAAGGAAAATGTACAAAAGTATCAGAACATAGCTACGTTTCAACTTTACTGATATTATCAATCAATGCGTTTCGTTGTTGCAATTCCCTTTTTTTATGAATGTTTTGCTTATGACCGTTTCGTCGAAGAGGCGAGCTGGCTAATCCCGTTAAGATCGTCTCCTGATGAAGAAGCAAAACGCAATTTCGAACCAGGTACGTTACTGCGATGTCAGTATAATCTGGAAGATGTCGATTGTGCATGCAAAATTTGACGCTATTACTGAAAAGCGGAGTTACAGAAAAAGCCGACTTCCCGCTCGTGCAAAAGAGGAGAGAGTATTTGCGCAAATAAAGGTGATTTCAATCACGTTATATACGATGCACAAATTCCAATTGTTAGCACCGGAACGACTAACGTGTACTGCGTCTTTTACGATCATAGGCAACCACCGGTTGGACCGTTTGCAACTCCTTCCATTTTTCAAATTTTACTTTATTTTTATGTTTGAGGCGACGCTACGCCGGAGGGATTTTTGATCCTCCTGCTTATATGTTGCGTTTTTTTCTATTTTTTTGTAAACTTGACGTTAGAACTATCGAATATTCTGCTTTGGTCTGTTTGGCTAGTTTTCATTCGCTTTTCTTCGCTTCGGCACTTACTACCGCAGGTTAGTCTGCTCGTGTGCTACGCTATGCTCGGACAGAGGGCCGTCTGTAGCTTTTCGTTGTTTCTGTTTTCTAGCACTGTCGTCTGCGATATCTTCCTATTGTTGCCTTTGATTGAGTTTCTAATCCGAAATATTCATATTTGCGTTTTGATATTGATCAAATATATTAAAAAGTGTAAGCTCGTTATACATTTCTATACTGGTTTTATTTGTGCACGCAGCCATATCTGCCATGGGTCATAGTTTGTTGATCAACTGGCCGCCTTCGGGCATACACCAGCGCATATTTGGAGATAGCAGGCATGCCATGTGCTGCCTACCACCGCAAAAACAAGTTTTTGCGATGTGGTAGAAAATACTTCATTCGTTTCCCAAAGACCGAACAAACGTGAGTAATTAATTTACTGCGGCATTCAAACTAAACTGGAAGAGCTATCCAAGTCTTGCTTCAAAATCGCCACTGACGCCTCAAGAGACGATTATGACAACTCCACGGAGATCGCGAAGAACTTCACGGATGACAGACCAGATGCACAACTGAACACCCAGTCCTATGTGGGCAGCCAGTCAGATCTGTCATCATGCTTGCCAAGTCCAACTGCTATCAAAACTTGGAACGCCTTGAAAGACATTCTGCAGAAGAGCAAGAAATATTCGCATGAGAAAATGACACCACCCTCCGACTTAGCTCGTCACCTAGCCGGTAACATCAGCCGCGCCTTCGACACACATTTCACTTATATATTGCACCAGACGAGAGTTGAGCTGCAGGAGGACTTGAGGCGGCTGATCGAACCTCGAAACAAAAGCACGGTCTGCAGGCTTACCTGGACACGTACGACAACAAGTACTTGAATGTACTTTTGAACTGCTCCGTCAAGCGAGGAAACGAAAAACCTGCCAAGGTCACTGAGAGCAGAAATGCGAAAGCGAAAAAGGTCACACTCTGCTTGCACGTACCAGATTGGAACGCGCGACTCTTATTTACCGGGCAGCGTGAGCTGGACCACTTTATTCCTTTCCCCTTTTTTGTTTTTAGATCCCACTAACGCTGCGAAAGAAAAAAAAAGTGAAGCTTTTGTTTTATGATTTTCGCCGTTTAGCTTCCGCTTCGTGTGTTGTGGACTCAACACCGACGGTGAAAACCACCTGTGCAATGATCGTCGTCGTTGAAGGAGTTTCTTTGCTGGATGATTTGTATCTTTGTATCGTCTGCAAGCTTCTTTGTTCTGTACGCTGTTGTTTGCGACTGTTTTCCATTTCTTTTTATTTTCGCCTGGGATTTGGACCCCATCTTTCCTGAAAAGTTCGGAAAGTGTTTGCACGGTCATCTTTCTCGTTACATTTTGTTTTTGTTATGCTGCAGCGGCTGGTGCGCTTGCTCTCGTAATCTTTTCATGTTGTTTGCTCATGTTTTAATGATCACCTATTCAGGTAAGAAATTGTGACAACGCAGTTTGTAACGGATCAACAGCAACCTCTTACGACGTAGTTCGAGCAGCTTAACACCTTTTTTCGCTTCCCAGATGCGCTTCAAAAGCGCGTCATCCCCCTGAGTGCTGTTTGAGACCGATAAATAAACTGCTGTATTTTTGTTTCTGCGGGCCTTGTTATTCGATTGTCGTCGCAGTTGCTATCAGTGGATTCCGCTTTGCAAGCGTACTGACCGTAATGAATTTCTTCAGCTGTTGGGTTGACGGAACGGGACTCGCAGAGCTCGAGGACGTCGCGGACCCTATACTTTTCCATTGCGTTGTCTGCTTCTGTAAACTCCGAGTCCGCTAGAGGCTCCACAGTTGCGTTCGCCGCCGCTCCAATGGGTTTTCGGAGGAGGTTCCAGTGTTGGTGAAGCTATATGGTATTTGAAAAAATGTATGCGCAGAGGCGGCGGCGGAGTATTGGGTATCGTTGTCGGAGTCAACAGAAAAAGATAGTAAAACTTTCATCTCCACACTCTAAAAAAAGGGTGTCATGTGGTACACCCATAGGGGGTGTAAGTGCTTGTCACATTCACACCCTTTGGGGGAACACTTGCACACCCCAAATATAGGAGTATGTGTACACACGTTGGTGTGGTGCACATGTACACCTTTTTCTACAAAAACCTCACACGAAGGGAACACAGGTTCACCCCATTCAACGGTGTACGGCTACACCTCTTTCTACACCCAATGAAATAAAAGGGAACACAGATGCACCCCGTTCGAAGGTGTACCATTGCACCGCTTCATAAACCCGCCTCACTCAAAGGGAACACAGATGCACCCTCCTCAAGAGTGTACCATTGCTTACATTTCTACACCTACCGCTCTAAAAGGGAACACAGGAGCACCCCGTTCAATAGTGTATTGTTGCACCTCTTTCTACACCCACTGAATTCGAAGAGAACACAGATGTACCCGATTCAAAGGTGCATGGTCACACCACTTTATGCACCCCCTTCATAACTAACTTCATAAACCTATTTAAGACACAAGGAAACCCTTAAAAAATGTATGCGCCCCGGTAATTGCAAAAAGGCAGGTAAACGGACATACAGGATTGTTTTCAAATCTCATAGAAGTTTATTAGACAGCTTATTCCGTAAACAAGTACGAACTTGAAAGCCCTCCGTGATATGCGAAGAGGTTCGAAGAAGCTGTTACTCAATTGAGAAGATTACTAAGCAAACAAGAAACGGAAGTGAGTCTTAGGCAGTGTCTATTCTCCAAGCAGCCGGCAGAATTATTTCCACGAAATTCCACCAGCAGTCGCCATTCATTCATCGAACGACGTTTCATCGACAGCTGTACCCGCGAAGTGAACTGTGCGGGGGGAGGGCAGGTTGGTTAACATTTTCGTAATGAGCCGCCGCAGACTGTCGCCACGAAGTGGCGTGAACGGGTGGGCTGAGTCGGTGAGCACGCGCCTCAGAGATACACGCGCGACAAAATGTCCCTACAGCGTGCATTGCGCGTAACGAGTGACGATCAAACGTGTCTACAGAACGTGTATCAACGAAAACGTGTTTTCACAGAACGCCCGGATATTAAGAAAGTCAGTATTCTACCTGCAGTTGTCACCAGTGGCGTCACGAGGGTCAGCGGCACCCGGGGCGGCAGCCCGCCGCGACATCCCCCGCTCTCGCGTGGCCCGCCACGACGCCTCCCCTCCCCCCCTCCGCTCTCGTGACCCGCCACGACACCCCCCGAGCGCTGCGACCGGGGCGGTCCACTCCCCCCCCCCCGCTTGTGACGCCACTGGTTGTCACATGATTGTAGTCAGCTAATGGCAGGCGACTGCCGATAGAATTTCTGGGAAATTATTCTCCCGGCTGCAAGAAAATAGACACTGCCTAATTCTAGGGTAATCCGGAACGGAACGGTCAATTGTTGCAAAGGAATAGGTTGCAGAGCACTTACGATGACAATGCCGGACTCGAAAGATGTACACCGAAATATATGTCGACACGGGCACTGCAGCACAAAACAAACACAAAAACAAAAGGAAAGGGGTCCGAGAAGATTCAGCACGATGTGGCAGAAGGAGTAATTTGCCGCACCGAACACTAAACGCATATCACATGAATTCCGTGGGCTTTTTTGAAGAAATCACGTGTTGCCGATATACGCGTAGGACTTTTCAAACACTGGAAGCATTGGCGCACTCGAATAGGTTGTCGCGGACGAAATCTACGGCAGCCCCGTAGGTCGCAGCACAGCACACAAGAAACTAGGCCGAGAAGCAGACATTCCGAGGACGGGAAAATAAGCTACTAAGTCGTCCGTGAAACCTTTACCACATGATCACGCTCCCGCCGTCACCCGCGCCCAGACAGCGGAGTCGAGGGATGAAAAAGCCTCCGGTTCATTGGTCCGGCAACTGCGCACCGTCTTCCATGCTTTCAGCTTAGGGAGAGAAAGAAAAAGAAATATCAGCTCCTTCAAGACCAAAAGGGGGTTCCCCCGCAAAGGCTTATCTTCAGGGGAAACCCAAGAATGAACACAACTAGAGGATTTGTCACTTATATCCTTTTGAAAGTTCGACCCAAAGTTAATAGTGCAGTGAATGCAACCCGTGGCCTTGGCTATCAGGCAGGTGCCGTGCTCTGCCTTATCTCTAGCTTGGAGACTGTAGTCACGTGATGCTGCCCGAAGACCCGATTGGCCTAAAACAAGCATAGCGTCTACTCTACAGTCAATACCTAGTGTACAGGATAGCTCCATACTTCCAAAGAAACTGCCCAACCCAAAGAGTGACCTCCAAGAGGGAAGCCAAGCACAAGCTGATCGGGGCGCGTGGCTGGCGTGGGGCTGCACTGATACACCTAGAGGTTTTTAAGGGAGAGAAGGATGCTCATTGTCGCTGCACAAGTACACTGGCTGGGTAACGGAGAGTACATCTCTCAGGAAAAGGGTGCATGTGCGCCCGATGCACCCGACTACACCCTTTTTTAGAGCGCAGCACTTAGGCGCCCGTTTCGGGCTTGAGCGGCGTCGGCGTCGACGTCGGCGTCGCCGTCGCCGTGGGCGTAATTGCCCGGGGTCACGTGACCCCCAGGTCACGTGACCCCCCCCCGAGGTACGTGACCCCAGGTCACGTGGTCCCCAGGTCACGTGACCCCTGATCACGTGACCCCCGAGGTCACGTGATGATGATGACGATGACAATGCGGATGCCGATGACGTAATCAGTGACATCACTGGTGACGTCATCGGCATCCGCATCGTCATCATCATCATCACTGATGATATCATCAGTGACGTCACTGATGACGTCATCGGCATCCGCATCGGCATCGGCATCATCATTGATGACGTCATCAGTGACGTCAAGTGACCCCCCCTGAGGCCATGTGACCCCCTTCCCCCCTTCCCCCGAGGTCACTTGGCCCCCCGTACCCTCCTCCTCCTCCTCAACATACTTGGGTAGTAATTCAATTACAGTAATTGAATTACGGTAATTTAATTACTTTTGTTGATAATTTGTAATTGTAATTAATTACTTTCGGCTAAAAGGAATTGTAATTGTAATTTAATTACTTTCTAGCGTCAGTAATTGAAAAAGTTGAGGCACAATTACAATTACTTTTATAACACCTTGTGCAGCCGACGGAACCTCTTCGAAAGCCTCAGCACTCGCACAAGCGGCCTAGCGCTCGGTGACATACTCGCACACATAGACACATACAGGCACAACAAAAATAGTATTGCATTGTTTGTTGTTTTGTCGCTTACACTGCGGGTTGAGAAACAATCTTTGGAGCCTATCTCAACGGCACCGTCTGCAGAGCGAGCAAAAAACAATAGTATAAACATGCCAAAATATTGAAAGAAAAAAAGATTGAGCTTCAGCTTTTAGCGGAGCTTGCGAAATTGAATTGTCTATGAGTTTCCTTTAATGCGAATAGCATTCTTTGGATACTTCACGCACTTTTCGTCTATGTATCTATCTATCTATCTATCTATCTGGCTATCTAACCTCTTACGCCGCGGGTCGATAAATAAATAAAAAAGACCGGCGCCGGCGGGATTCGAACCGTTCACCCTTTGATCAGCAGGCAGACGCGCTAACCACAGAGCTATGAAGGCAGTTATTCAACGCACTCTAAACACCTGTTTATATCTTTACCATCGCGCGCGTTCCATGCACGAGGGCTCATTCCGCTCTCGTGAGGCTTAGCACGGCCCCTAGCTCACCCTCTCCCGCGCTCGGGAGAGGATGATGTAGCGGCCGTGCTCACCCTCACGAGAGCGGAATGAGCCCTCGTGCATGGAACGCGCGCGCACCGGTAGCTGTGACAGCGCTGTAAAGCGCGTCCTATGGTAAAGATATAAACAACCGTTTAGAGTACCGTTGGTTGAGACTAGCTGAGACGCCAGAAAGTCTGGTCGGTGCCATTTTGAGTGTTTGTGCGTATGGCGCGTGCTTTGCTCGCCTTCCTAAGTGACACAAACGCACGTGCTGGGCTGCGGAGATCGTGCGCAGGGCTGTGAAAGTGTCAACAAATTTAGAATCGCCTCAAGAGTGGGCTGGCGTATCTAGAGTGTGCCGGCCACCTGACGAACGCGCATAACTCCGCACCGTTTGATGCTATTCGCATTAACGTAGATAATCATTTCCAAAGGATGGGTTCTGCTGATTTTTTTTGTATTCTTTGTGCCAGTTTTATACGTCTTTCTTCCAGTACTGTCGCATAATTGTACATTTGTATTATTTTCAAGTTTATTTCCTGTTCGTTTTACTTCAGATATTATTTGCATAAGCATTTCGGAGACTGACCTCGCACCTGTGAATATTGCCACCAATGGTTCGGGAGCCCACATTCGATTCTTATATATTTCTGAGCCACTATAATTTCAACTCAATGTAAATAATTTACAACACCATGATGTTTGTATGTGAATGCGGTCGTATTAGCGCGTATGGATTTTAGTTTTATATTAATACTTGTAAAATATTCATATCCCAGGTAGCACGCCAGAGGAATGCCCAACTTGGGCAAAGGTCTGGCAAACATAAGGGCCCAACTTTGGCGCAGTTAGGTTTTTGCACCATGGCAATCATCAGTGCCAAAGTACGGTGCCTAACTATAGCCTTAGTTGGGCGATCCTAGGGCATGCCAAAGTTTGGCTCTTCTCTGGTACGCCAGAGAAGTGCCGAAAGTGGTGCCATAGTTGAGCCATAACTGCCAGAGCAACGCCGAATTTCGGTATTTCAAACATGCCAAAGTTTGGCGTTGCTCTGGTCTGCCAGAGGAGCGCCAAAGTTGGTGCCATACTTCAGCCATAACTGCCATAGTAAATCCTAATCTGGGAATTCGGGGCATGCCAAGGTTTGGCGTTTCTCTGGTCCGCCAGAGGAGCGCCAAAGTTGGTGCCATACTTGAGCCAAAACTGCCACAGCAACGCCGAATTTCGGTATTTCGGACATGCCAAGTTTGGCTTTTCTCTGGTCCGCCACAGTACTGCCAAAGTAAGTGCCAGACTTTAACCCTAACTGCCGAAGCAACGCCTAATTCGGGTATTTTGGCTACGCCGAGTTTTGCTTTTTTCTGGTGCGCCACAGTTGTGCCAAAGTAAGTGCCAGACTTGAGCCATAACTGCCGCAGTAAATCTTAATTTGGCGATTCGGGGCATGCCGAAGTTTGGCTCTTCTTTGGCTACCCACTGAAGTGCCAAATAAGTGCCAAAGAAAGCCGAGAGGCCTGCCCAAGTTTGGAATATCCCTAGTGTGTCACAGAAGTGCTCTTTCACGCGCCCAAGACGAGAATTAAATTAAATAAGCGTTGGAAACACGATGGTCAGATGTCATCACCTCCGTTCCAAGCAGCACGGCAATACTTTGCAGTATCGTGCCAGTACCGGCCGAAAGCCGGTTCCAATATCGCTCAAAGATCCAGATTGGCACCACCGTTTGATATCCGGCAGGTACTGCCGTTCAGCCGTTTTGCCCCGGCCTAGCGTTCGCGCATTATTGTGCGAATATTCTACGATGCGTCTGCTCCGTATTGGCCGAGCGTCGTGCAAATATGTGTACGTTGCATATCATTTGTTGCGTATCAAATCACATATACGGACAAACAAATTTTTTTCGATCGCTCCCAGAAGTTTATTAAACCACTATCATTACACACAGTGTATTCTCGACATATTTTCAAAGGTCACACTTCTCAGTAAAACGAAAAGCAAATTATAAAATAAAATTAACACTGTCCTCATGACAAGCAAAATTCATCACACAAAAACCGCGGAGATTGAGAGGAAAGCAGGGCTACTATCAGAAGCATGCTTGCAGTGTACTTACTAATAAAAGAGCGATATCATGTAATCCTTGATAGATGCATAATCCAACTCAGGCACCACACAAACACACTCGAGAAAGAAGGCTGCGCACATTCAACTGACGTCTCGTCGTCGGCGAAGAGCAGTTTTTGTCGAAGCGTGTCCAACAAACACATCACAAAAATTCCACGAACTCCAGTGAAAAAAATGGCTATTACCAAAAAATTGGCATGGACGTATTCCGGCCGTTTACGACGACAAAACACGACCGCGTCTGCAACGCACGAAAGCAACAGAACACTGAAGAGCGCATTTCGAAAACCGGACCTACGTGGCCCACCCATTTCTATAACTAGGCAAACGGCGGAAACAACAGCCCAGAGATCCCATCAGCGTGACAGAGAGAGTCACGTGAAAAAAATTTTGTCCAAACATTTTAGTCCTACGCTTCCTATGCAGAGAGGTCACGCTTTTCGCTCCACCTCGCTGACATACGCACGAAGATACAAAAGCAGGTGGGGAGGATTTGCAAAAGGCGAGGTCGAAGGGGCAACAACAACGCAGCTAAGCTGCCTCGGCATTTTCGACGCTTTAGAGTAAAAAAAAAAAAAAGACAACTCATAAAAAAAACCTGCTGTACAGCCAAAGCTACAGGGGAGAGAGTGTATCCCGACCTGTTCTACAGTACGAAAATAAGGGATGGGGAGTCCCAGCCCTTCTTTGGAAAGAAATGGAACGGAATGAAAGGAAAGGTTGCTTCTGCCGGTGACCTTGTCGCCTTGCCATAGTCTGTCAGCGTTCGGCTTCCATTGTGGGCCTCAGAAAGATAATCTTCTTTCTTGAGAGCGAAATGGAAGGGGTGCTTATGTTTTGCGGGCTTGTCGCCACCCGATAGGCTTCAATTATTTCTCTCCCGACTCGCTCACAGTGACCTCCCGTGGCTGTCGTGCCGGCGAAATTAGGAGCGCAGCCAGGATATTCCCTCCCGTGAATGACGATCGGGTGCTGAGAATCCGAAGCAGCTCTTTCGGCGTCCCTTTGATGTTCTCGGAGCCGGTCGTTGAGGCATCGCCCCGTTTGACCGATGTACCTGGCCCCGTAGGACAGGGGGATCGCGTACACTTCCTCCGCTTCCTCTCCTTCCCCCAAGATTTCCCTTTCCAGAACTCCCACGGAGCGGGCGGGCATTGAGCTTGAAGCCGAAAATAAATGTTGTTGAAGTTGAAAGATTGCCCTGTCTGTATCGCCCCTTATGTGTCTCCACTTTCTAAATGTTCAAAAAGCACCAACACGCTAAAATAGAACAAGTTCGGGATTTCATTTTAATTCCCCAAGTATGATGCGGGAGCGGCGCCACGGAGCCCCGGTCGTTTCCGCTCTTTGTTATCGCTAGGATTTGACAGTGCTCAGTCACAATGCAAGACACGCACAGAGCCACGCTCGCTTTTGCAATGCGCCGCCTAATAATGATATCTGTTGAGGAGACGTACGCACATCGGTCTCGTGCAGCGCTAGCTCGATGGCAGCACTTTCTGTAAAGGCGCATTCACACCGAGGATGTAAGCGTGCAGTCGCGCGATGCGACTAAATCGCATCGCAAAAAATAATAACTAGATGATCACTCTGGCGTGCGCGATGAGCGAGTCCAACACCTTCGTTGGCGAGTCGCTTGTCAAAGACTCTCGCTCCGAGCGCCGTTGATTGGCTCAGCCTCTCCGCTTATAGATCGCATCGCAAAAAGTCGGGTCAGCAAGCGACTGCTCAAATCGCGTCGCTTTTTGCCCGCGCTGGTCGCTTTTGCGATGAAAGTTATCGCGCGACTAGATCGGATCGTTGGTGTGAAGGCACCCTAATGTCGAACCAGTCTCACGGCGCGTCCCAATATTGGCGTGTGTACCTACGCGCGAGTACAACATCCGGCACAATTTGCGTTTGCAAAGCCTGGTCCAGCCGCGTCAAAACGTTCAGCCAACCTTTGGACTGGAGAAATCAAGAGACACCAAAAATAAGATAAAGTGGCCAGCCGAATGAAACTTGATTTCTGTTTAATTAAGATGAAGACCACCCGCGTACATCAAATACCTCATCAGCCGAACTCCAAGGCAGTAAGCCTATTTCTGGCACTTGTTTGGCAACTTTGGCCCGTAGCTGCCAGATCACAGCCGAACTATCGTGAAGCGAAGCCTAACTTTGGCACTTGTTTGGCGACTTTGGCCCGTAGCTGCCAGAGGACAGCCGAACTATCGGGAAGCGAAGCCTAACTTTGGCACTTGTTTGGCGACTTGGGCCCAAAGACGCCAGATGTCAACCGAACTACTTAGTAGTAAGCCTAACTCTGGCACATCTGTGGCGGTTTTGGCCCGAAGGTGCCGGATGACAGCCGAACTATCAAAAAGTGAAGCCTAACTTTGGCATTTGTTTGGCAATTTTGGCCCAAAAATGCCAAATATCTGCCGTACTACTGGGCAGTAAGCCTAACTCTGGCATTTGTTAGGCGATTTAGGCCCAAATATGCCAGATTAAAGCCGAACTACCAGGCAGTGAAGCCTAAGTTTGGCACTTGTTTGGCGAATAAGGGCCAAAATGCCCAGACTGTTGCCAAGGGAGGTCAGGTTTGGCTCTACTTTGGCTTCTTCGGCCTTTTCAATGACCTAAACTGACCTTAACTGCCAGACAAAAGCCAAGTTTTGGCCAATAACTCGGTGCTACATGGGATATGACTAATTGTCGCATTTTATTTGCCGAGATAACAAATGTCTGTCAACCCAATTTTTTCGTTAGCAGTCTGGCGTTTCTAGCATAGGAACTGATTTATTGTTATTTATTAGAAATATAAGTACGTAGTACTTCATTGCCCCAAACTGTCAATTTCTATCATAAACTTAACGAAATCCATAAAAGGAAAGTACAATTCGTGACATTTATGCAGCGATGCTTAAGCCTCCTCAAACATTGGGGCAAAGAATGAACAAATACGTTGCATTTCATGCAACTCGTTTAAAGTAATATGGCCAAAGTCGGGTCGCCCTCAGAAATAAGTAATTGTAAAGTAATTTCATTACTTTTGAAAAGTAATTTGTAATTGTAACTAATTACTTTTTATGTAGTAGTAATTGTAATTGTAGTTAAACTACTTTTGAAGCAACGTAATTGTAATTGTAATTAAATTACATTTTGAAAGTAATTGACCCATGTATGCTCCTCAAGAGCTGCGCTCTAATTCGGCGTTACAGGGAGTTGTAAACGGCTTTCACTTTTTTCTTAGAGTGCACGGTACTTCGTGTTTTATTTATGAATTTTGCTTTGGATGAAAACAGTGTAATTCTATTTATTAATTTCCTTTACGTTCCACAGAGAAGTATCACTTTTGTAAATGTGTCAAGCACAAGGTGTGTGTAATGATAGTGGGGTAATAAACTTCAGTGAGAGATTGAAAACAATTCAGTTTGTCCATCAATGCGTGCGAGGCGTGCCATGTACGCGTGAGAAGCCAGTACTGCCAATATTGCCGATACAAATCGAGGGCATAGGCGACGTCCGGCCGATGCAGAGCAGGTGCATATGTGACATCTGGTCGATACCGGACCGACATGTGGTTTGAGAAAATCACACCCATTATCTAGGGTGTTCATAAATCACACCCTTTTCAAGGGTGTTAGAAAATCGCACCGCTTGTTCTGGGTGTAATAAAGCCACACCCCTTTTGTAGGGTGTTGGAAAAAATTGGGGCTCCAATACACGCTGTGAAGGTAGTTGGTCAGCGAAGCTGTGGTATTTAAAAGTTTCACTGCCATTGCTGCTGCTACTGCTACCACTAAATTTAGGATTGTGTTTCATTACAATGTAATCCGATGAAGGGGAGTCAGCATGTATAGCGTGCAATGAACCCTTGCCAAAAAGTGACGCACTTATGTGTTGTGCTGAATGCGAGTTCAGCTTCCACTTGGGGACATGTTCGGGAGTGTCTAAAAGCGCATTCAAAAAGAAAAGTGCTGCTTCGAAACAAACCTGGACGTGCCTAACTTGTAAGAAAGCGAAAGCAAAAAGCGATCCAGTAGGTGAAGATCCCAAATCACGCAACGGAAAAGATCATGGAAACACACTTGCGGAAATAAGTAGAAAGCTCTCCATTTTGATGACACTACACGAAAAAGTTGACACATTGATGGAAATGAAGAACACTGTTGATGGAATCGAGCGCTCGGTCCAGATCATGTCTGACCAATATGACGAACTGCTTACCGAAGTTAAACAGCAGAAAAAGAAATCAGCGAGCTAAAAAAGCGTATCGAGAGGGTGGAAACAAGTGGCGGCGCCGAGGTCCAGCAGCTCAGGCGCGAAGTGAACGAACTTGAGCAGTACAGTAGAAGGCAAAACATTGAAGTACATCGGCTGGCGCCTTCCGCAAATGAATACTTACTGAGTCAACTAAACGCACTCTCGGAACAACTTGAGCTACCAAAGCTGACCGAGCAAGATATCGAGGCAGCACACAGACTCCCCCTAAGCACGACAAAGTTCCAGTCATCTTAGTGCGATTTGCGTCACGTCTCAACCGAGACAAGTGGCTACAGGGAAATGTGCGCCTAAGGCAGATGAAATCTACAGTGCGCATCTATGAAAACCTGACAGCTCAAAACAAAAGGTTATTCTGGCAGATTAGGACCAAGACCGCTGAAAATGGATATCAATTTGCATGGCACAAAGAAGGAAAAATGTTCGTGAGAAAAGCTGCCGGTGACCGTCTTCTCAGGATAGAATGCGAAGATGACCTGGAACTGATACGTTAATCACAAACGCGAAGTTCACTTTTACTTTTATTTTTTGGATAATGGTAAGTTTTTCGACAGAACACGGTTATTATGATAACAAATCATTCAGAAATCTTGTTAATGAAAACATTGCACACAATGACGATAAATTATCTGTATTTCATTTAAACACAATAAGCATTAGAAACAAATGTGACGAAATTGAAGGGTTTCTTGACTACCTAGAACTTCGCTTTGATATCCTAGCATTCACTGAGACATGGCTTACGAGTGATTCACATATTCCTGAATTTAACGGTTACTACCATACAGAGAGATTTCGAACTGGGAAAAAAGGCGGGGGAGTGTCCCTTTACTATAAAAGCTACTTGGCATGCAGTGTTATCTCTGAATATACTCGTGTCTGTGCGAATTATGAGTGTCTTCTTGTAAGGTGTCGTGATTACATTATAGGTGTTGTGTACAGACCGCCATCCCGATCACCTAGTGGTTTTCTAGACTTTTTAGAACTTTTTCAATATGCCTCTGAGAGAAAACTTCCTATGATACTTGTTGGTGATTTTAATATCAATCTCATCTTGTCTGACTCATGGCAGTTAGAATTGCTAGATCTCGTCCAATCACATGGCTATGAAAATGTAATTGAGTGTCCCACCCGTGTTACATCTGAGACGGAAACTTTAATTGATTTATGTTTAACCAATGTAATGAGAAATGACGTAGTATCTGGTGTACTGACGGTGGATTTAAGTGATCACTTGCCTCTCTTTTGCTTTTTTTCCATGCGCAAACGTTGGCTACAATAAGACAAATATAACTAACCCTTATTATCGAGACATAAACAATTATAGTATAGAACGCTTTGTTACACTTGTATCGGCCACACACTGGAATGATATATACAATGAGCCAAACCCTAGTAAATCATACGATAAGTTTATAGAGAAGATAAAAGAAGCCTATGAAGATGCGTTCCCATTTAGAAAAGCCAAAAGACACAAGAGATCACGAAAACCCTGGATTACCGTAACACTTCTCAAACGAATAAACGAGCGAAATAAGCTTTATGACACATTCATAAAAACAAAAGATTTCGATATACTGGCTGAATACAAAAAGAAACGGAACAAGTTAGACTCTGACATAAAAAAGGCGAAAGTAAACTATTATAAAAATAAATTCATTACAATTCAACATAATCCAGTGAAAGTATGGAAGACAGCAAAATAACTGATGTCCAGGTCAAGCAGTACCATCCCCAATGTCCTTAGAATAGATGACGTGGATTATTCTGGTAGAGAACTAGCAAATCTATTTAATGCTCATTTTTTGCTTTCGGGCGCTCCGACTTTCTCCTTACAACAGAAAAGAAACTTTGAATTTCATACTCACGTATGTTTACCAGAGTCTATATTTTTGTCACCAACAACAGAGACTGACGTTTTTAACGTAATAAATTCATTAAGAAACAGCGCGCATGCGGCGATGATGAATTAAAAGTCAAACCTATAAAAGCAATTGCTGGGATAATATGTCAACCACTATCAGCAATTTGTGATAAAATATTAAGCACCGGGATAATTCCTGCTCAATTAAAAATCGCCCGAGTACGAGTAATACACAAAGGTGGGCCAATTAATAATTTAAACAACTACAGACCTATATATGTATTGCCAATATTTTCAAAAGTAATAGAGAAGATAATAAACTCCAGGATGTCGGACCATTTCATTAAAAATAACCTCATTGTTGAACAACAATATGGATTTCAAAAAGGAAATCTACCGAGGAAGCTTTACTGAAAATCAAGGATAAAATTTTAACCAATTTTGAGACCAAGCTTTACACATTAGGGATATTTTTAGATTTCAGGAAAGCGTTTGATTCTATTAAGCATGAAATAATTCTGAAGAAGTTGTATAACTATGGTATTAGAGGTGTGGCCCTAGAACTTATTCAAAATTACTTATGAGAACGTGTGCAACATACGACTTTAAGTCGCGAGAAATCAGAAATCGGTAAAATACAACATGGTGTAGCCCAGGGGTCCATCCTTGGACCACTCTTATTTTTGGTGTATATTAATGATATTGTCAAACTTCCTCACACACCTGACATTTCGCTCTACGCCGATGATACAAACGTATTTTTTTCTGGTGCCAACATAGATGAACTTGAATCACTCGCGAATGATTGGATGTTAGAGTTAAGTGCATGGTTGACATGTAATAAATTAAAACTAAATACCGAGCAAACAAAGTATATGATATTTCGAGCAAAAAATAAAAGTATTAATCGAGAACTTAACCTACGATTTAGAAATAGTGAAATTAAGTATGTAAAAGCTCACATGTTCTTAGGTGTATACTTTCAAGAAAACCTAAATTGGTTTTATCACATTGATCAGATCCGGCCCAACATCTCCCGGTCAATAGGCATTATAAATAGGCTCAAATATATCATTCCGGTTTGGTTAAAACGATAGTTATACTTTACTCTTGTTCACTCTCGTTTAAATTACTGAAGGTTGGTATGGGACACGTGCTCACAGACCTGTATATCCAAGCTGCTCATTCTACAGAAAAGAGCAGTACGGTCAATTGCCAATATCTCATATAAAGAGCACTCTAGCCCATATTTTATCCAGTATTCTGTTCCTACGGTAGATCAATCACTCATTCAAAAACTGGCAATTTACATGTTTTACAAAATAAAAGCACACCCTCAGTTTGTACATGAAAATTACATCAACAATGCATCAATATACCCATACCCACTACACTCAGTCTAGAGTACGCACAAACTACGGTAAACAAAGGATACTTAATCAGATCGCACAGCTATTAAACAACCACCCTGAAATACTCTCCATGATAAATAATTCCAACACAATATACACATTTAAACGAACACTGAAAACGTATATTTCAGGTATACCATGACTTATTAAAGTTTCCGGCCGCATTTCTTTTGTTATTTCTTTTGTTATATCAGTGTATCTCAGTGTAATGTCACTATGAGTATTTATTGTTTTTTTCCTATGTTTCTGCACGTTCTGCTGCTGACTGTACAGGGGGACGGAGCCTTGTCAGGCGATTTAAATCGCCTTTTGCCCCATCCTCCTAGACATTTGTCAGAATCAAGAATATTATTATCAACTGCAACGATTGCCTACTGCACTGCACGAAATGCCGCCGCCGGTCGCAGCATGCCGCCGCTGGTCGTATTTTCATTTCTTTTCCCTTTGCCGCTCCTTGTGTTCACGCTGCTCCTCGGGATTCGTTACTATGCGTGGCCTATTCGTCGCGGTGCTGCAGCAACAATGATATCAGTTTTCATCTCCGTTTCATCTTACGTTTATGGTACGTTTATGGGCAGCGGATGCTACGAGCCATCGGAGGCAATCGGAGGCCGCGTGAGTGTCACGTGATCTCAGAGAGGGGGCACAGCGACGCGCGGAAAGCGTATCACGGGCCACGTCCACAGAACGGGATTGGCTAAGATAGCTCGTAGCATCCGCTGCGTCAGGATGTAGAGTCAAACGGGGTATGGGCGGGTTCTTGTTTTATATATGAAAGGCTAGTGACGTCACTCCCCACGTCGCAAGCTGCCGTCGCCGCGGCAGCAGGCGCCGTTATCATCTATTATGCGGTTCGCACTTCAGACGAGGGCTTCGGAAGACGTCAACCCCTTTCGAAGCAGCTGCAAACCTAATCTTTACCAGAACGCGTGGGAGGGTGTTCCTACTGGTCACACGCGCCTTGTCATGCATCATGCTGTTTTGAGGCTTGCTTTGTGGTTTTCGTTATTGAAACGAATAGCGAGCTGTATGCTGTATGCTTGATTTCAAAGGAGATATGCTGTTTTGCCTTCAATTGTTTGCCGCGAGTTTTAGGGGCGAAGCTCCTTAGGGTCTAGCCTTGTCCATCCGTCCGGCGTCCCTGCTTACACCGATTGCCATCCCATCTGTCTTCTTAAAAAAATGAAAAATAAATATTTGCGCAGTCGACAGGATTCGGACCTGTGCGGGGAGACCCCAATGGATTTCTAGTCTATCGCCTTAACCACTTGGCCACGACTGCGGGACGAGTAGGGGACTAGTAAGCTCTCATAAACATTGTAATATCCAAATTTCTTCACCTCACCCTCTAATAGTCTTTCCACATTACTTCATGGTTACAAAACACTACTTGCGGGCTCTCTATCGTCCAAACTCGCTCACAGGGCAGCCATACACCTAGGGGCCCTGGCCGTGCTACGATATTCGCTTGGGTTATTTATAGGGGCGAAGCTCCTTGGGGTCTAGCCTTGTCTATCCGTCCGGCGTCCGTGCTCACATCGATTGCCATCCCATCTGTCTGTTATGGGTGAAACATTGTATGTAGCCGCTCAACGTCTATACAGGAGAGGGTGCTGCGGTCAAATGCACATATAATCGCGTTAAACTTTGCATGCATTGGCTCAACGTTTATACACGAGAGGGCGCTGCGGTCAAGTGCTCAAATGCGTATATAACCACGTTCCATACCACACATTCTCTTTCTGACATGGACCGTTGACTCAAGCGGTGGAGATGCGTTCCCACGGCTTCTAGCGGATCCAAGCTGATCCGCCAAAAGAACCACTGGCTCTGCATTTCACCGACCATAAAGACCATAATGAAGTCAAAAGGCAACCCGGAACTCAGCACTACCTATGAGCAATTTAAAAAAAAAAAATCAGCACCATCAGCACTACCTATGAACAATAAAATCAATATCATCAGCACCACCAGGGCTTCGCCCCAATCAACATCATTCACAACGTGGAGATGTTGTGATTTTTTTGCTTACAATGACAAGACGAAAATTTTTTTGCTCGGTAGAGGTGTACAGCTTCGCTGCAAGAAATTCCGAGGACACTTAAGCACTTCTTGTGAGTTGTGAATGCGAAAGCATGATTGTCGTTTTGCCTCTCCCTTAGCTCGTCTGCGGTGTACTGGCGTGGACGGCCACGTTTCGCTACTGCCGAGTTTGCGGTCGCCGACGGTATAGATGCCTACGGCGCCGCCATGTTCCTCGGCGCCGAGAGGGGTAGAAGCGGCCGCAGGGCCCCCACCCCCTCCAGCAACGCCTGACACGATAGCGGCGGCCGAGCGCTCGCTCTCGTGAAGCTGCCGCCAATGACTATCTAGGAGCCGTTTTCCTCAAGCAATGGGAGAATGGGCATTTCTTTCGCGTTATTTTGCGGTTGCAGACGCCGCCGGCTCCGCTCCATGGGATACTTAATGCTTTCGCATCAATAACGTCCCCTAGGGTGTTTCGTTACACTAATAAGGGTGCTCCCCACAGGACAAGCGATTTACACCAATAAGAGTGTTAACATTTTAAGTGTGTAGCAGAAACATCGACAAGCAGAAGGTGGTTTCGTGTCATAGAAAACAACAACGCTGAATGGTTTTTCTGGGAGAAGGCGCAGGTATGTGGGGAGGGAAGGAGAAGGAGGAGGGTAGAGGGGGGGGGGGAGCGGACATGCGCACCACGGTAACGGTGTCCACGCTACTACTCCTCACAAACGCCACGCGCCGGTTTTATGGGCTATTAGTTTTCTGCTCTTTTTGTGTGCTCGGAACAGCCCGTTTGTCAAGATGTCAAAGCCTCTGGCCTCCATATAGACAGGCGAATTATGCTAGCGTGGTTGACCGTACGAAAGAGTCCAGAAAAGGGCTTTGACTGAGCTGTAGTGCTTTGTGAATTCCTTTCCATTCACTCGCCAGCACCCTCTTTGCTAGTGAACCCCCGTCTTGTTACGGCTAAAAGCGCAAAGATCATTGCATTTCCCTTCTCCCAATCTATTTCTCCCTTTGACGTGACGAAAGAATTGTAACGAGTAATTCCAATAAGAAAGAGTAAAAATACAGGGGAGGTGGTGAAGAATTTCCGTAGTAAATAGACACACTGAACGAACCGTGTCTCCGGTTTTTATGGAAGAAATTTCAGTAATTCGTTTCTGAAAACAAAAAAAAGTAATGGAATTGCATTACTAATTACATTTTCAAGAGTAAGAAAATAATTACTAAATTTCAAGAAAAGTAAGGAATTACAAGTAATCCCGTTACTTGTGACTGATTACTTCGCTGTCTGTCCAGAACCAACCAACTGCACCGAGAAAGTACCGCAACGCCTTCGTAAGCCCGGATGTGCGCATGTTTTCGTACAAAACGACACCGCTATAGGAGACCGCTACAGTGCCCCTACGACGGACTATCTGTAGTCGTAAAACGTATTTACAAAACGTTCACAGCCTCACTCAATGGCCGGAACGAACTGTTATATCACTTGATAGCATTAACACCGCCCATCTACCTAGCAACTACTGACAAGCACCTTTGGAAAATTCTGATATCATTGAGCCAATAGAAACGCTCGTGTCTACAAGTTCCTCGTTAAGGGGAAAGGAGGGGAATGTGTAGCGGCCCATGGCGAGCCAAGAAAAATAAGAAGGAAGGCTCGGGCGACAGGCACGCTCAGCGAGCCACGAGCAGAACGAACATTCAAACAGCGCCAAGCTCAGCTTCGAACCCTGCCGCCAGCACCGTCGTGTTAGCTTCATGTAAATAATGCAACATAAAAGTTAGTAGAAGCCTAACGATCCCTACACCTTAACCGCCGCCGCATTATGATCGGTTCTAAATCTAAAAATAAGCCACACATTGGTGGGTAAAAGCCGGTTTTGTTTTTTCTCAAGCAACGATATATGAGGCGAGAAAGATTAGTGGACGGTTACGGTACGGACGTGTTAGAACGTTACGGGTGCGTTTCTCTGCCACTCGCGGCACGTTATACTGGATCCCATCGATAAAGGTAGGACAATGGCCGACTGTTGTCGTCAGAGCTTTGATGTTTCGGTACCGGCGCTCAAACCTCACCAAAAACACCTTGACTCATTGCCACGGCATCCTCGGGATTTGCGAGCCACTAAACCTGAAATCCTTCTATAGGGGCGTCCACCGCTCACTGCACTCGTTTACTGAATCGGCAACGAAAAAGTGTTCGCATTTGCTACGGATCCAGTACAGGCTTTTACCGAGATGGCTCTTCTTGCTAACATATAGAGAAAAAGAAGGAAGGGACGTCGGACCTCATTAAGGACGTTTTTAAAAGGTCCCTCACCATGAGCACGAATCCGAGCCTCCAACGCCGTTTCGAATCCTCGATGGTATACCTGCCATCTTCTTCTTGCTCGGTTCAGGCTTGGAGAAGGGGAAGGGAGGCTAGGGATGCTTGTTAGACGAATGTCGGAGATGTCGTTTATTTTGAAAAAAAAAAAAGTTGAGGAGAAAGGATGAAAAAAAAAATACAAGTACACGAGAACGAGCATCTGAGTTTGGTAAATTAAGTCAAAACCACGATACCAAAAAAAAAAAAAAAAACTTGACAAAATAGTACACATTTGTTTGAGTATGTAGCTAGACTACTTGAAATGTCAGTCCGTTGGAGCTGAAAGAATGGGTTTATTTCCCTGGGGGACTACGATCAGAAAAATAACAATCATGAGAGGGAAGCTACTTTGAACCTCGACATCAAACCTGAAAGAAAGCAAGAAATGGCGGGAGCGCTTTCAAAAGTTGTTAACCTTTTTTTTACAAAATTTTGATGACGGCCTGTTTTTTCATTATAATATAGCCCTCGCGACTCCCGATGAACGCACCGCAAGTACATCAGGGACGCGTGGTTTAATTGGCGCCTTCTTGGGTACATTATGAAGTTTAACGTTTACATTGACATAATGTCTTCTACGGCGGTGTGAAGTATACATGGAGTTGCGGGTTTGGCGTGAATGATATGCGATATTTATGTACACTTGCATCTCTGCAGGCGGTCTCTTGAACGTCTATATTATTGGACCTTACAGATGAACTAACAATCATCTGAAATCAAACAAATACACGGAGGCATATACGTTTGAATGGAGATGGGGTCCCTGAACTCAAAAATCTGCGCACCTCTGAAGTACAGTTTAGAATTGTCTCTATGTATAGACATGGCACCTGGAACGCGTCTCCGACTGGCGTGTTAACCGCGTATTCATTTGTGGTCCCTCGATTCCCGCCCGGTGACGTCATAGAAACGGCATGCTGTTGCCTGCCGCGATCCTGGTGGTGACACCGCTGCAAAGGTGAATACAGCAAATGCCTGTTCTGGTGTATAGGTCCATATTTAGCATTACAGTTTACAAAAAAAAACATCAGCAACCACGAGTTGAAGCAACGCTTGCCGAAACTTCTACAACCTACCGCCAGGATCGCGACATCCGACAGCGAGACACACCGGATCCTGTTATTTGTTTGCCTCTTCTGGATCACTTTAGGTGTATGGGTGGGACGCAAACCTCATCAGTCGAACACGCAGCCTAGACACCCTGCTATCATAAAAAAATTTCAAAATTATTCACATTTAATATTCGAACAATGTACTGCGAAGGACAAGTGCATATAACACACTTTTATTAATCTGCCAACTTAGGTTTCGTAAAGTGCAATGGAGGTAATTTACATAAAAGATACGGCACATCGTGCACTCATAGTGTGAAATTTATAAAGTACATCACTCCTCATTAAATATTGCTCACCAAAAATACATCTTTATTAGTTAGTCCAATTACACATCAAAGTAAAAGAGGGCGCTCGCCTCTCACTATTAGGAGAAAGAGACGCAGAAAATATTGAAATATTATTTCATTGGCTTAAGTTAAATTGTTATTTAAGAGGATCGATTTTTTTGTCGCTTTTGGGTGCCGATATTTAATCTAATGCGGTTTAAAAAATTCTGTTTTATCGTCATCATGAACCACACTAGGAGGAAGTATGAAGCTTGAAGCATCTGATTTCAAGTGGATAACTTAGAGAGCCAAGCGTCCGATCTATGGAAATCGCCGGGACAATTTGTATTTATTAATGGCAGCGCGTCTCATCTTAAGACCTCAAATATTCTTAGTTTTGTGTTTTCATGGTGCGTGATTGAGGAAAGAAATTAGTGGCAACTCTGTCCAGTCGCTATTCTCGACAAACAATGCAGGTGTTTAAAATAAAATAAAAGCTGTTGCTTGACTTTAAGTTAGATCGTTCTTTGTTGGCTTGTTACACATACCTCACACGTGTAATTGTTTTGTTAGAAGGCATAAAAGGTGCGGCACATGATTTTTTCATTATTTTTATGACATTTAGTTAATCTACCTCATCGCTAAGCATATGTTTCGCATGCGTGGCCCCCTTTGAAATAAATACAGTGTGCTCAACGTGAGACATGCGACGAAGGAAGAACGCTGAGAAAAAGGCGGACACAAAATTCTTAGTGAGGAGTGGAGAAATTTTTCGATTCGCGCCGGGAGCAGTCAAGCCCGAGAGCCATATCTCACTCTGGTCTCGAGGAAGCGGCTCTACTCGCTCTGTTCCCTGATCTTTTGGTTCTTGCTTCTTTCTCTGTGGATGTGTATGAGCGTATTATGATGTGGGAGAGTGACACACGGGGCAGCAGTTTATTTATTTACCATCGTTGAGGGACTTAGCAGAACTGCCAAAAAGATCCCAAGTAACCAAAATCTCTTCGCATCAGCTTGAAGACGGAAGCGACGGCGAGGAGGCTGAAGTTGTTCTAAACGTTTTGAACTGAAAAAAGGTTTTCTTAAAGGGGGTTTGTCATAAGTTCCTTTTCTCTATGCAATCGAGCTCCTTCCGGGTTGAACATTCTGAAAGGCGAAACCCAACCTAAATATTTTCCTATCGATAGACCGGCAGCTAGCTACCTATACCTTCTCTATCTGCGTATGTTGACTAGTGAAAAGCGCCGTGACATGTGGCAAGTTTTGCAGTACCCTATTTAGTTGAGAACTTATATTATTCAATCTCAAAAGTGCTCGTGGGCAAAATATTTCAAAGTGCGCCCTATAAGCATCAGCGATTTGTCTTTAAAAAGTTTGCGTAGTGAGACGCCTATTCGTTATGTGCTCTGAAGGCCATATATATATACACTCTCCGTTCTAGAAGGGGTGGACACCCCACTTTTCGGACTATCTGTTAAAGAGCTCTACGCTCTCGCATCTTGTGCTCTGACGGGCTCCACTCAACTGGAGTACTCAAACAATATACCAACGCAGGTATCACAGAGTTCTGGGCCAAAACTTGGCTTTTGTGTGGGAGTTTAGGGCATTGAAAAGCCCGAAGAAGCCAAAGTAGAGCCAAACCTGGCCCCTTGGCAAGAGTCTGGATATTTTGGCCGTAATTCGCCAAACAAGTGCCAAACTTGCTTCACTGCCTGGTATTTCGGCTTTCATCTGGCATCTTTGGGCCTAAATCACCTAAGAAATACAGGAGTTAGGCTTACTGCCCGGTAGTTCGGCAGATATTAGGCATTTTTGGGCGAAAATCACCAAACAAGTGCCAAAGTTAGGCTTCACTTTTTGATAGTTGTACTGTCGTCTGGCACCTTCGGGCCGAAATCGCCACAGATGTGCCAGAGTTAGGCTAACTGTCTTGTAGTTCGGTTGAAATCTGGCATCTTTGGGCCCAAGTCGCCAAACAAGTGGCAATGTTAGGCTTCGCTTCCCGATAGTTCGGCTGTCGTCTGGCAGCTACGGGCCAAAGTTGCCAAACAAGTGCCAGAACTATAGACTTTTTCTGCTTATTCTCGCCCCCGACCGCCAAGTAGGCATATCCGGTATGGGCGACGAAAAATAGCAAAACGTTTCAACCTGCTACTAGTAAAAAAATAGAGGGGAGGCAAAACGAAAATGTGTGACTGAACGTTTATCTCCTACATGCCTTTTATGGGCGTGGCGACGGCAAAACAATGTTTTCGCGCTTACTGGAAGTGACGACAATTCAAGATGGCGGAGCCCTTGCGAAAAAGGTCTATAGCTTACTGCCTTGGAGTTGGGTTGATGAGGTATTTGATGTACGCGGCTGGTTTTCATCTTATTTTAATAGAAATCAAGTTTTATTCGGCTGGCCACTTTTTCTTATTTAGGGTGTCTCTTGATTTCTCCAGTCCAAAGGTGGGCTGAATGTTTTGCCGCGGCTGGACAAGTCTTTGCAAACGCAATATGTGCCGGATGTTGTAATAGCGCGTAGGTACACACGCCAATATCGGGACGCGCCGTGAGACTGGTTCGACATTAGACAGTTTTAGTATAGCGTCGCTGGCTCTTACGTACGCAATACGCAATAGTATACCGTACGCTAAAAATGACCTGCTCGGACCGAATTTAGTTGTGCGTTACGTTTTCGAGTGAACACCGCACATGATCTTGGTTAAATATGCTAGAGCCGTAGAATTCCACGTGCTTATAGCGGAACCATGCTCCTGGAAAGAAATATTGAAAATGAAAACGTGTCCAATCATTTTATTTCAAACTAAACCAAGCCGCAGCTGCCTCGTCAAGCGCGCTTTTCTGCGGGGTACAGAGTCTACGAGTACAAGTGCGTAGCCAAATTCGATCACGGAGCCTTCGTCAGTCGTCCCTTGGAAACGGCAGCTTTTATCAATGCTATCGCGGAATGAAATTCATGACCTACTGATGTCCAGTGCATAGCGAGAACTTCGGCGACTTCTTTCAAAGTCGTTCGTCCTTCGGCGATGAACATCGCGAATAGGCTTAGCGTTGAGCAGATCGCAGAGTTGACGCACATTCCGAGCGGCGAACATTTTCACTGTGCCCTCCTTCAGCTGCACGGCGATCTGATTCGACCGCGGTAGGTCCCGGAAAGAATTGCCGAGCTGAACACCACGCAATTTCACCTAACGCAGAACTTCGAAAACACCACGTCGCCCCTGCTGCGCCAGTCGAGGTAACCGCCATCTTGAAACTGGCGCTCTCGTTGGGTCCGATATCTCTCGAGAGCGTCCCGCAAAGCCCGCTAGCCCGCCACGCAAAATCCCCAGCGTTGCGTGCGTATGCAATACGCTAGTTCTTCTATTGCGTTCTGCGCACGCCGACTCCCGACCCGCAATTTTATTGCGTACGCATGGCTTTTGCGTACGATCCACTAAAACTGTCATATTAAGTCGCGTTCACACCGGCGATGCAATCTAGTCGCGCGATAACTTTCATTGCAAAAGCAACCATCGCGGGCAAAAAGCGACGGGATTTGACCAGTCGCTTGCTGACCCGACTTTTTGCGATTTGCGATGTGATCTAGCCCCGGAGAGGCTGAGCCAATCAACGGCGTTCGGAGCGAGAGTTTTTGAGAAGCGACTCGCCAACGAAGGCGTTGGACTCTCTCATCGCGCACGCCAGAGTGACCATCTAATTTTTCGTTTGCGATGGGATTTAGTCGCATTGCGCGACTGCTTACATCCTAGGTGTGAATCCGCCTTTACAGAAAGTGCTGCCATCAAGCTAGCGCTGTGCGAGACTGATGTGCGCACATTGCCCGGAACAGGCGGATTTTTTTGTTCGCGCACCAGTCACCTACCTGTGTTTGGAGATTTGTGCTGGTCCTTTGTCCCTCTTGTTCCCCTTCTCCAGGGATTATTTTCTTAATTCTTGTCCAGCTCGCTTGCAACTTTGCATTTAATTGCATTATAATCCTCAACATATATCATTATTAGGAGGCGCATTGCAAAAGCGAGCGTGGCTCTGTGCGTGTCTTGCATTGTGATTGAGCACTGTCAAATCCTAGCGATAACAAAGAGTGGAAACGACCGGGGCTCCATGGCTCCGTCCGCTCCCGCATCACACTTGAGGAATGAAAATGAAAACCCTGAACTTGTACTATTTGAGCGTGTTGGTGTTTTTCAAACATTTAGAAAAAGGAGACACATAAGGGACGATAAAGGCAGGACAATCTTTCAATTTCAACAACATTTATTTTCGGCTTCAAGCTCAAAGCCCGCCCGCTCCGTGGGAGTACGGGAAAGGGAAATCTTGGGGGAAGGAGAGGAAGCGGAGGAAGTGTACGCGATCACCCTGTCCTGTGGGGCCTGGTACATCGGGAAAACGGGGCGATGCCTCAACGACCGACTCCGAGATCATCAAATGGACGCCGAATTCGGATTCTCAGCACCCGATCGTCATTCACGGGAGAAAATGTCCCGGCTGCGCTCCTAATATCGTCCGCACGACAGCCATGGGAGGCCACTGCGAGCGAGTCGGGAGAGAAAAAATTGAGGCCTATCGGATGGCGATAAGCCCGCAAAACATAAGCACCTTTTCCATTTCGCTCTTAAAGGGGTAAGAAACGCTTTTCCAACTTTTTCCTGTTTAGCTTTCCTCCTCAACTCATAAATCGCGCATTCTACCAAACAGTTCAAGAAGACGAAAAGAGGGAGTCCCCTCTTGCTCGGAATCTCGTTTGTACACCCGGACAGAGTCATTGTCCCCCGAGAAGATTAGTGTAGTATTTCGATTTTTTCGCATTATGTTTACCACACTAACCAGGTGGCGCCTCAAACTGCTATAGTAATTCCGTAGCCAGGCGGCGCTACTATTCAATCATCGGGCCCGTGCGCCCAGGTGGATTTCCCCCGGGGCCTTTGAACCCCGCGTTGTTTTGGTATAAATAAACCAGTACGTGTTTGGACCTCGACGCGGCTGGACGTGTCGTTCTTCTGGGGCGTTCCCGCCTTCGGGCCGCCGCTGCTCGCCGCCTCGCCTCGACATGTGAGACTTGGTCTTTTCCAGCAGGCCGCCTCGGCCCTGCTTCTTCTTTTCTTACTTTCTTTGGGCTCCCCGGTTTATAACATTTTTGGCGAACGAGATGGGATTTTTTTTTTTTTAGTTTTCAATTCGGAGCCCGCTGCTTAAAACGTAGGCCCGTGGCCGCCCGCAGCCGGTGTTGCGCTTCTTTGTCCTAGTGACGCCACGTTTTCCCGCGCAAGGTGTGCCGGATTGGGCCCCGGCAACCTCGTTCCCATTAACGGGATCCTTTTTCCGGAAACGTTTCGCCGGATTGGGCCCCGGCGGGCGTTACCCTTTATCCACATTTTTGTGAAAAAAAAAAAATTTTTTTCTTTTACTTGCGTTTTCAAGCGGCGTCGCGCCGCTCTGTTTCGTGGCGGAGCCGCTCGATCCGTATCTGACAGCAGTGGGGTCGGCTCCTTGTGTATGCTGTCTTCATCGGGATTTTGAGATCCGTATCTGACGGTAGCAGGCTGGGCTCTTTATGGATGGTGTCCCCCACCAGAGGTGGGATTTTGACTCGGCCTTGTTGTTTAGGCGTCGGGTCCGGACCGTACTCCACGCGGACAATAGCGTGTACCAAAGGCTCCATACATAGTTTGTTTTTTTGTGTTGCACATCTTAGGCGCGCACATGTCGCCCGCCAGGAATGTAGTAATTAAAAAAAAAAAATCGGTCACCCGTGAAATGCTCGTATATACCCAAAGTAGTTAGGGTAGAGCGCCTGCCGGCGTGAGGTCGCCGAGACGGCTGCGGTGAGACGCGTCGCGGCATAGAGGAGCGTGGAGAGACGCGCGCGCAGTCGAGAAGAGATGCAGCACTGCTGCGAAGTTTAGCAGGTTAAAAGACGCGAAGGTTGCGCGTTAAGAGACGAGGGTTGGCTTCGCGCCAAGAGGTCGTAAAGCGGTGGGCCGCGAGAACAAAGGACGCCTTTGTCCGTTGTGTCCAAGATGGCGGCTGCGCAGGGTCGCGTTCCCGCCGATTTCCTCCTACGCCCGGTGAACCGGTAGCGCCGTGGCCGACATGGAAGCGTGGCTTCCTCAACTACCTTGAGGCAACCGATGCCGAAGGTTTTCCGCCGAAGCGGAAGAGGGCA